>JADAZS010000233.1:0-73249 GCA_014872975.1 Diaporthe citriasiana | reverse complement strand
TATTATATAAATTAGGTATTAATTAGGCTTAATAATATTATCTTAATTAAAAATAACTACTAATCTTTAAGGCCTATTACTCTAGCTTTATACTATTTAATAATATAAGTAAAAATATAGATAAGGCTATAGTATTTATAGTAGTAACCCTCTTATAATAGTATTTAATAGTAGCCTAGGAGTAGCTAAATTTAGCCTCTAGCTACTTATTTAGTAGTAAGTACTTAAGGTATAAGAAGAATTATAACCGTTATAGCTTAGTACTTAATAGGTGGTAGCTAGCTATTATAATAGCTTTATTTACTTGTGGTAATAGTAATAATATATTTCTGGAGAGGAAATATTAACTGCCTTAACCCCTTAGCAAAATTTTAGTGTGTTATACAGGTAGCGTGTACACAGACCGGGGGGGGGGGTTTACTTTGCTTGCAAGGGACAGCAGCTCTGCGCCAGCTTGTACCAGCTGGCAATCTTGGCACCACTGCCTTGCTACAAGACGTGCCTGTCCCTTGCGTGCCTGCCACAAGGTGGGGCAAAGCTTGGCACTGAGTAGGCTTGACACTGAGTAGGCTTGGCACTGGGTAGGCTTGGCACTGGGTAGGCTTGGCGCTGGGTAGGAGGACGTTGACCGGGCGAAGATTTACAATATCCCTGAGTGACTCGAGCGCAGACTTGCAGCGGCTGTCAAAGCACAGTTAAGCTATACATTGTATTTAAGAGGTCGATCAGGCGATCACATTGATATAAGATACTTGGACATTAAAAATTCTCTCGACGAGCTGTGCTTGATCGAAGTTGGGTGGTTGTCGTGAAGGAGGGTGCGATCGGCGGCGAGGGGACGAGACTTGAAACAGGGCACACTCTAGAATATTCATGTAGACAGGTCTGTAAATTGTCACGACCTGACATTTAAACTTTTCAGATCATGAGCAAATATATGATTCTCTCCACGCACACGTCTCTGCACCTACTGCGCTTGGCTAGTCAAACTTATGAACTACGTTCCTGGATCAATAATCTAGTCTACTAGTAAGGCAGACCTTATACTAGCAAGATGGCGATATTCGGGGCTGTTTCTGCCGCCGAAAAGCTCCTGGCAGTCCCGGTCAGTACCTACTCCTCAACGAATGCCCTTGGCCCTTTACATTGCCTCGAAGTACAATCTGGAGGATTTGCACATACAGTCTCCTGAAAAGATACCTTTCATGAACGCTGATTGTGCAGCACCTCGAGCACTCCCTAAAGTTGCCATGAACAAAACGCTGACTACCGAAAGATGGAAATGTGGCCCTTCATCCTTATCACTGTTGTAGCGTTCGCAGCAGTACGGCTCTTTCAGTCTTTGTCAGAACAAGATCCCATTTCCAAGATCCCACTTGCTGGCGACGACATCGCAGATGAGAGCACGAGGCGCATGATGTTTGCAAAGGGAGCAAAACAAGTATACCAGGGAGGGTACCGCAAATTCAAGAATGGATTGTTTCGAGTCTCTTCGCCCCGAGGTATGAATGCAGAATCTCTATTGGCATGATGGCAGGCTGAGGGGCTGATGCTAAAGACCAAACAGAATCCACGGTCATAGTTGTGTCGCCGCACTTCATGAAGGAATTAAGCGCTCTTCCTGACGACCAAGTAAGCTTCCACGGGGCTTTGAAAGAAGTGAGTACCTTGGTGCGGAGTTCTTACGTGGAAAGCCAAAACTGACGGCGAGGGAGAAAATGCAATCCCGGTTTACCGATATCACTGTGGATATTCCCATTGTTCCCAGTATTGTGAGAAACGAACTAACCCCCGCGTTGAGTAAGAACACCCCGTGCTTAGAAATCTATTACACCGGTGTTGACATTTCATAGACCGTCTGAATCCCATAATCGCCGAAGAAGTGGCCATGGCTTTCCAAGATGAACTCCCCCCTTGCAAGGACTTCACTAGGGTCCCAATCAACCGTGCACTCTGGAGGATTGTTGCCAAGGTCTCGGGACGCTTTTTCGCCGGCGCCGAGCTCGCGCGTTCCGAAGAATACATGGATATGAGCATCAACTATACGCTGGAAATCGCCGGAGCCGTGAAGGGTATTGCTGCGATCAAGCCAGAGGAGAGGGAGGCCAGGGCTCCAAGTCTCCCCCAGCTCCTACAGCTTCAGAACCGCCGGAAGCGGACCCTCGAGTTTATTCGCCCGCTGATCGCTGCTCGCAAGAAGGCAATGGCCGAAGATATAGATTACCAGGCGCCCGACGACATGATCCAGTGGATCCTAAACGGCGAGAAAAAGTACGGCAAGCTCTCTGTCGAGGAGCTCGCCGAGGTCCAGCTCTTTCTCATCTTCGCCGCCATCCACACTACCACCATGACAACGATCAACGCCTTTTATACGCTCGCCGCGATGCCCGAGATAGTCCCTGAGATCCGCGACGAGATCCGCGCCGTGCTAATGGAGCATGGCGAATTTTACACCCCCGCGCTGCAAAAGATGGAGAAACTCGACAGTTTCCTGCGCGAGGTCATGCGCGTGTACCCGCTGTCGTTGTCCACATTCCAGCGAAAGGTCCACAAGCCATTCACGCTATCGAACGGCCAACTCATCCCCGCCGGCGTCATCGTCGAGATCCCCGCGCACAGCATAGTCCACGACCCGGAGCGCTTCGACAGGCCCGACGAGTTTGACGCGTTCCGCCACTACCGGGCGCGGCGCGGTGCCAGCGGCGCGGGCCCCGACGGCGAGAAGAAGGCGCCGGGCGCTGGTGCTGCCGCTCACCAGATGGTCTCGACCAGCCTCAACAACTTGCCGTTTGGCTACGGGCGGCAGGCGTGTCCCGGGCGGTTTTTTGCCGCGAATGAGATCAAGATGATTGTGGCACGGGCGATTCTGGATTACGAGATCCAGTTGGCAGACGGGGCTACGGAGAGGTACCCGAATATCGAATACAACGAGGCTGTAAGTCTGTTGTCGCCCTGCCCAGGTGGCTTGTTGTCTTTATGTCTTATACGACTGCGGTGTGCTGCCGTGCAACATGTTCATGTGAGTTGACAACTCGCGGCTGACTATCGCCCACTTTACAGAATATTCCCGACCCGTCCAAGGAACTAATGTTCAAGCGGGTCCCTATCTAATCTTCGATACTCTGATTTGCCAACCTGAGGCGGGCTGGCGGAAAACGTTTGAGGGTTTTCGTTAAGACAAGCTGGGATGATACCGCGAAGTTGCCGGCAGTCACAGAGGAGTGGCTTGACTGAAGTCTATTAGATGTGTCTTGCAGTATTGGGAATCCATGACGATATTGAGCCGGTAAAGGCTCCAACAAACAGGTCGAAGCCGAAAAGGACAAACGCATTCGCAGTGTAGCCAGTTGATTGTGTGGGTTGCCCCCTTTGTACAATAGGTAAACATCAATATAGCCGTTCTCGCGTCCAGTACGCGTGCAGACTAACAAGACAAAGTAATGGCACCGTGATCCAGCCCCTCCTAGCTACATATGGAGACAGTTGCTAAATTTAGCTGTGCCTGCACGGAATCACGGATGTATCACCACTCTATGTCGATGTGGTGGCCCTTGATATCACCGTTGAACCACTCAACAACCTCTATCCGCTCTTCACTCGTCCGAGCTCCCTCCAACACTTCACTATCGACGACCGCTGCCACCGTCTCCAACAGCTGTTGCATGGCTAGGTTCTTGCCCAGACAGGCGCGCAGGCCCGCCCCGAAAGCAATCAGGCTCTTTTCCATGTGCGGACGGTACAGACCGCAGCTCCTCTCGTCGTCGGCCCACCGCTCCGGCCGGAAGGCAAAGGGGTCGGGGAAGACGGCAGGGTCGTGGTGGAGGACATAGGCCGCGCAGCCGACAACCGCACCGGCGGGGATCGCGATGCCGTCGACCGTCAGGTTCGCGCCGGGCGGCACCACCCGCGTCAGTCTCGTGGGGTTCGCCATCCCCAGGCGCAGCCCCTCCTTGACGCACGCGCGCAAGAAGGGGATGTCGGGCCTCCTGCCGTCGCCTGCCGCGGGCGGTGCGGCGCGGATGTCGTGCAGGAGGCGGGTGCGGGCCTCTTTGTTCTGCGTCAGGTGGAAGAGTGTCGTGGCCAGCATGACGGCGGTCGAGTCGCCGCCTGCGAAGAGGATGGCTTCGCATTGCACCGTGGTCTCCGGGAATGATATGCCTGCCGCGAGGAGGCGATCCTGGTAGTACTCGGTTGTCTTGCCTTGCTTCGTGCCCTTCATGACTTGGCCCATAAACTCCTGAATCCTCCTAATTGACTTGTCCACTTTGTCACTGTGACTAATCATTTGGGAGGCCGAGTAGACAAGTTTGAAAAGGGTGTTTGGAAGTAACGAGAAGCGAGCAAATCCCACGATGGCGTGTATAAACTCGTTGGCGCTGAGTTTCACATCTGGACTCTGCTGTTCAGCTAGGCCCAGATGCGCATGCTCAGTCAGCCCGCCAAATGGCTGACCTAGCACGTAGTCAGAGACCACGTCGATGGAGAGCTTTGCACAGAGATCCAGAATATCGGTCTTGATCCTCGCTTGCCGGAATGCGCAGAGCTGGCTCAAAAAGTCCGCCACGTGTCGTCCAATGGAGCCTTGGGCGCTGCTCTCTTCCCGCAGCCGCGCAGGCGAGAATAGCGGCGCGACTGCCTTGGCTCTCACATCACGGTAGTCTGTGTCGATGGAGGAGAATATTGAAACCACGGGCCCGAGGTTGAAGTTTTGATATCGGGCATCCTTAAGAAACCCACCGCCCGCCACGTAGATGTCCCGGACCGCATTGCTATCGGCCACTGAAATGGCATTGGGGCCTACACGAAGGACCTTGGTCATATACTTCTCATGGTATCGGCGTATCACGCTACCCTCGATGCCAAGGTAGCATATGGCGTAAAGAAAGAGGGAAGAAATGGCAGCATGTGGCGGCCCTGGCACATGAGCGAGGGGGTGGAAGCGTAGTCGGTAGATCACCGGAGCCGCCAACAAGAGAAAAAGGACGAATGCTGACTCATACATACTGGAAGAAATTACGAGAGCAGCAACAGCTATAGGTGTGACATTGCTAGAGATTTGCCTACCTTTGAATAGAGGTTTTTAGTCAACAGCATTAATGAGACTTCGGCCACAATGGAGCTCCGTAACACAATAACATCCTTTCAAATCGATAAGGAGGGTTCCATGGTGAGTACACAGGGAAAGTCCATGCGAAACAGTTCTTAAGTACATGTCTACTCGGTGTCAGATGAAGCTTACTCAGTGACATGACTCCGTGCTGTGCACCAAACGCCGAGCGCTAGCTGTCCAGCGCTATTGACTTGATTCCGGAGACGGCAATGACAAATTACCTAGGTAGATTATAGAGGGCAGCAACTGATCAGATTAAAGGATACAACAGCGTTTAGCACTTTTAGAATTCAATGCTTCATCTGTAGGTCGCTCGCAGCCAGTAGTCTTCTCTCCACAATGGCAAACCAAATTGTTCAGACCCTGAACGAGATTAACGCCGACTCTTTCGGAAACGATGGCCAGCGCATGGAGGCTGTGGCGGCAGCCTATGCTCTCGTGGCCCGCCTCGAAACGCCGTGGGACTTCGTGTTGAGGCTTGCTATGGGCCAAGTGAGCAAAATCCTCCTCCTACAAGACACTATTGATACCAAAATGCTAACAATTCCTAAAGCCAGCCCTCGGGGCCGCCCTGAAAATTGCGCTGGATTTACAGCTGTATCAGAAATGGCACGAGGCGGGCGACGGTGCAAAAACTCTGCAAGAGCTGCACGAGCTTGTCCCACAAGTTGAGCCGAAACTCCTCCGTTCGTCAACCCGCCAAGCTACATTTTGACCACTCTAAGATGTTTTGATGTCTGAATTCGCGACATGAGGTGCCTATTTGTCTAACGAATCTGGTTTGCAGTCCGTTTGCTTCGGCATCTGGCAGCATACCATGTCTTGGAGGAGCCTTCTTACAGCGTCTTCAAGCCCACGGCGCTATCGATCTCTTTCAACGAGCCCGTATTCTCCGAGTGGATAAACCATCAGTATGTATTGGTTTGAATCTGTGGTTCTGTTTTTTCTTTCAGACCTTACTGACATGCGTCGCAGATACGATGCCACGATTCCGTGTTTCTTCAAGCTGCCACGCTATCTAGCTCAGACGGGATACCAGAATCCGGTGGACCCTAAGGATGGAGTCTTCCAGTACGCCAAAGACTGCAGGGGAAAGGACATGTTCCATCACTACCAGGAGAACCGTGTGGAGGGCGAATCCTTCAACCAGGTCATGGGCGGTGTCATGGCGAACCAGTCAGGATGGCTGGAGATATTCCCTCATGAGACGTTGATCTCCAACGCCAAGCTAGATGCACCACTTCTGGTCGACGTCGGTGGGAATATAGGCCATGACTTGGACAGATTTTACCAAGCCCACCCGGAGACCGCCTCGCGTCTGTATCTGGAGGACCTTGCTGAGGTTGTCTCGCTCTCCAAGTGTCCCGCTTCGGTCAACAAAATCGGCTACGATTTCTTCACGCCACAGCCGATCAAGGGTAAGATCCATAGCTTACACGCTCACTAGTCCTCAGGCGCACGTTGTTTTTTTATACTGATCATCTTCCCAGGCGCACGGGCTTACTACATGCACGGAGTCCTTCACGACTGGTCAGACGAGCCAGCACGGAAAATCCTGGAGATGCAGCGGGGTGCACTGACGCCCGGATATAGTAGGCTGTTGATCCACGATCATATCGCTCCGGAGACTGTCGCCCACCCGCACACTACCGCCTACGACCTGACCATGATGGTAATGGTGGCTGGGGAGGAGCGGAGTGAGGTGCATTGGCGTGCGCTCCTCAAGTCGGCAGGGTACCGTGTAGTCAAGATCTGGTCTTCACCGCTTGCTGTGCAGAAGATTATTGAGGCGGAGCTGGACTTGTAATTATGGAAATCGTTAAGAGAATTTATCTCCGCCTGACAGAACATTGATTAACACATGACGTGGTGTTGTACATGTATTCCGACACATCTATTGATAGCTGATCATTCAGAATTCGAGCCGCGACACCTGATCAGCTCCCCATCCTCGCCCTTGCGTATACCTGCAAAGTCAGCTTGTCCATGTCACCCACTCAATCCGATCCGGTCATTTCAGTCACATCACTTGAACTAAACATGTGCGCCACGATTTCCAAGCTTGTTGAGGAGCCGTGGCGCCAGAGCTCACAGGCAGGGAATTGAGAATGCCACGCGTGCACGTTGGGTTTAGTGCTCTGTTATTCATCTACGTAAGACGCCCTGGAAAAGACATGTGAAATGATCTGGCGAGGGCTGGGGCCTCTTACTAGCCACCTAAAAGATAGCCCCTGCCTGAATACCTCCTACTTACCCGTAGGTGACTTGCGAACCTGTCTAGGTAGGGAGACCGGCTAGGCTGCCTCGTGTCATTCAAGTCCATGAGCGTAGCTGTATTAGTTCCAGCAGAGAAAAGGCTTTGGTTATCATTGAGTCTACATATTCACAGACAAAGACACGATTCCAAGATTTTCTATTGTACGCCAGAGATGTGGATCTCAGTGGGTCAACTGAAATTTTATATCGACTTCCCAAAATGTAGATGCGTTACCAGTGGGAGAAGTGCGCCAACCACGGATGATGCGATGGCGTGGACAGTCAGTGCGGAGGCTGCAAAGCCCGGAACCACTTCGATGTGGAATGTCTGTGTCGACAGCTAATGTTACTGAGGCTATGGTGCCAGACAGGTTGCCTGCGCAACTAGCATCGACGGGGATGGAGCAGGAAAAGTAGACCCGAAGTGCGCAGGATGAATTCGCTCCAACGGCCAAGAGACCAATGCAGGAGACCAGAATGTCAGGAAATAGACTGTCGCTGAGAATAATTTTTTAACGTACTGAAAAGAGAGTAGTGAGGATTGGATCGATATCTCACATGGCCATTTTGCTGTGCTGCTGGTTGGAGCCACATTGTACCCTCACCACATCGAGCGTGTACCCAGGGCCTGCGTAGCCGGACTATCACTACAACGACAGCAGTACCGGTAGCTCTCAGATTTGCAAGAATCTTCCGCCCAACTCCAATCCCCAGGCTCACTTGAAGAGCTCCGAGTTCGCCTCGACCCAGTCCCGGAACTCAGTGGCAGGCTTTCCCGTGTACTTCTTCACATTCTGCACGCCCTCCTTATAATGTGGCAGCCACGAACCATCCTCCAACTCGGGGTCTGTGTCCCCCAACGCCCTAATCATATACTCCGCCACTGGCTTCGGAAGACCCTTGGCGAGGTACTGCGCCAACGCCTCCTCCGCGCCAATGGCCGAAACCTTGATTTCCTTTCCTAGCACCTCGCCAATGATGCCCAGTGCCTGCCTCTGCGACAGAATCTGCGGGCCATACACAAAGACCTTGCGCTGTCCATCCCGAGGCCCCTCAGCCAGGATCGTCCCGATCACCCCGCCCATGTCCACGGGCGTAATGCAATCAATCTTAAACCCGGGCGCATACATCTTCACCTCTCCGGCGCGAATCCCCTCCTTTTGCCGCAACAAATTCGTAGCAAACCCGCCGGGACGCACAGCCACATACCCGTCTGGCCCAAAAACTTCCTCCAACGTAATCTCGAGCCGCGCATGTGAGTACGGGATAAACTCGCTCTGCTGCACGTCCGCCGGTTGAGCATCCCCAATTGTGTAGCTGCTCAACAGCACGACGAATTCGACGCCTGCGGCCTTTAGCGCCTCGGCGGTGCCCTTCATAAAGTCGGATGTGCCCTGGGCGACGTAGATGAAGGCGCGCGTGGCGCCCGCGGTCTTGACGGCCGCGGCGACGGTGTCGGGCTTGCTGAGGTCGGCGTGGACTCGCGAGTAGTTGCCAGCTTTCTCGGCCGCCGGGGTCAGGCCTGGGATGGCCTTAGAGACATCACGCATGGCGAGCCAGACTTTGGCGCCATTCTGGTGGGCGACTTGGGCGGCGACAGAGCCGTTGTTGCCCGTTGGGCCGAAGACGATCACGGTGGCCATTTTGGGGGTGTTGACGGGTTGTGTGGTGGTGAACTGTGAGGTTGTTGAATGTTTGCTGGAGAATATGTAGTTACTCGAGAGCACCTTGGCGCAGTCGTGTTTGTTCATTTATATTTTGATGGATGAACTAGTCATGCTCGGCATGAGTACGTGCCGTGAGAAAGGTTCATAGGCCCGAAAGCGTCCACCCACCTAACTTGCAACCGTTCCGTCCACTCAACCAGCAGTTCTCAGCCATCCACCCAGTACCAAAAAATAGCTGTGTAATTCAGTTAATATTTTTCCAAAAGTCTCCTGTTAAAGAATTAAATTATCCTAAGTTGAAGTTTGAAAAGAAAAACATTTGGTAATTTTTTCTGTTATAAACATATAATTTATTAAATTTTAAAAAGTCTGTTATTAAAAGTACAGCAGTCCTAAATGGGTGCAAGCCAATTTGGTAACAAGTTAATTAGGTAGGCAGCCAGCAGCCAGCCGGCAGCTAGCTGGCAAGGCTCTTAGGCAACTACTTAAACCGCGCTTTTAGCACTACCCTCTAAAGCTAGCAACCAACCAACCAACTAATTATAATTCATTTTATCTTCCCCTAAATTATCTGCTTTAAAAAGTACTCTTTAGCTATAATAAGCTTGAAAAAATTACATTAATAATTAAAAACTTTAATACTTTTTTAAAAAGTTTTATCTTTTTAAAATATACGTTTATATTTATGTGCTTTAATTAAATAAACCTAATTTTATAAGTTTAGAAAGTTTATATTACATTTAAGCTTAATATAATATATTTAAACTTTTTAAAAAGTAAGTTTTAAATTTTAACTAAAGCGAATTATACTAAGATTTTAAATATACCTAACTTCTAAATCTTAAACTCTTTAAAGATTTTTATTACTAAAATATATTTTCTAAATAAATAGTTTGAGATGAATAGTATGTGTTTAATCTTCTTTTAATACAAAAACTCGTAAGAATAGTAAACAGTGTGACCTGTGACAATGTAGGTTGAGCAGCCTACCGTTGTAGATTCGATTGCCCTGGTCATTCGCTTCTTAAAGCTCCACATCACGATCAACCTCGAGTTTATCGAGCAATTTAAATGCATGTTTAACTCGTTATTCGTCTTTGTACAGTCGTAAATACTATTTAATTCTTTTCCAAGTTTTAAATCCCCAAGTCGATGTTTAGTCTTTAACTACTCAGGTAGCTTCGAAATCCACAAGAGTGTTTAGATGCTGGAGGGAATTGCCGCTGCTCAACACAGAAGAATTAATTTGCATAGAAATCCAATCTTGTTATTGACAAAGCCCTTGAACTTAGCATCGATACGCCCATGTGCCTGTATCGGTGCTCCCAAACTACACAAGCTACAAACACCGGACAAGTAGGAAAGTTTTCTAGTTTGGCATTGCTAGGTTTCCAAACACTGGAGCGCGCATTTCCGATGCCTCCTCTCCCTTTCTCTTGTAGGCGTTGTACCCCGAACCGTGCGCTCCAGGTACTGGAAATCCGAGGAGGACTTTCTGGCGGTCGGATAACTTTGCCTTGACCTCCTCGGTGAGAAGCCGCGGGTAGTCTTCCATCTTCTGCACAAAGTATCGGACAAAAGTTAGAATCACGAGCGGTCGGGGTTCGTCTGTGTGGTTATCGCCCGTGGAGTGCCATGCGCGACTGTCCAGAAGCAGGACCGTCCCAGCGGGAGCGCAGGCAGGAATTGAGCCTCCCTAATTGGTTGTCAGCAGCTGAATCAGCAACGGGGACCAAGACATCGTCGTCAAGGACAAGATCTGATGACCAACACTTACAGCATCACTCATGTGTCCCAGGGGTGCCACGTTCTTCAAATGCGACCCGGGGTATATCAGAGTGGCACCCTTCTCAGGTGTCAAGTCGGTCAAATACCATATGGCGTTCAACATGTACGGGAAATCGATTTGATCGGGTGGCATCGACGACTGGTCCTTATGCATATGAATGCCACTTTCTCCTCGGAGAGAAACGTTAGCTGACATATTGTAGATCTGGAACCCTTCGCCTAAGAACCATGGCACGAAGGTTTCAAGCAAAGGGTGATTGAGCATGTCGAGAAACTCATCACCCTTGTTAGGAAGATTCCTATGGAGAAACATATTAGAAAACCGAGCCAAATCTGCAAGCAAAGAAGAAGTGTTCTCACCATATACGTTGGTTGTCCCCTTGCATATGCGCAACTCCATTGTTCCGCTCGCCAGCTCCTTGTTCTAGGACGGCACGCTTGAGGATCTCGACTTGCTCAGGTGAAATGGCGTTGGCCAGGTATGCATATCCCCATTTCTTGATGTCCCGCTTGATCTGCTCGGGATCCTCTGTGGGCTTAGGCAAGCTGTCGTGGTCCAACTCACTCCGCGGAGTCATCGGGCCTGGGAGACCCAGGGGAGCAAAACACGACGCAAAGGCACCAGGACACGGGGGGTCTGCATGCCTCGTGAACATGTTTTGTGTCAGCAGGCGACCTGTGATGGCGTCCAGCACACAGGCCGGCGCAATATTTGCTACCACGTTAGGCTCGGCGTCCTTCGGTGCCGCATCAAGGAGCTTGACTTCGCTTTTGCGTGCATCGATATACATGGGAGCGGCATGTTGCGACCCTCGACGAAGAGATAACAGTGCAAGCTGTTGTAGGCCAGAAAATCTCTGTGATTTACTGTTAGTCACGGGCGCTTGGATGAGAACTGGAAACTGGATGCTTGCCTGCAAGTTGTCCCGAACCCATTCGAGAACCTCGGTGCTGTTACGATTGAAAACCTCTATAGAGTCTTCGTCGGGCAGGTACACATGGGAACTGAAGTCAAGTCCAGGGGTCAACGTTTTGGACGGTGCTGGTAGCGTGGTCGGCATCTTGGGCTTGTCGGTGAAACGCAAAAGACAATGTAGAGTTGTATTGGCTTTGATAATTATAAAGTTGCTCGAGTCGTGGTTGTAACGACAAAAAACTGTTTATTATAGCAGGCTGCTCGAACGTGCAAAGGTTAGACTGATACGGGTCTCCCATTAAACTGAATGCACTCATTGGCTTTAGGAGCACAGCACTGTCAGATAAGTCTTTTTAAAAAGTTTAAATTAATAAAGAAAACACCAGAAATTCAATTACTAAGTAGAACTTGAGGATTTACTTTCTGTTTATAATTAGCTTTACAATAACAAAAAAGGAAACATTTTTAATAAAATAAAATCTTAAATATTTTGATACTTACTATAATATTAAGACCTTTAATACCTTTGAAAAAGCTGATATCTTTCAAATCTTAAATTTAGAAAAGGCATACTGTGTTGAAAAGTATATTGAAAGTGTGTAACTTAAAGTGGTCCTCTGTGTAGGAGCCGCAAAGCACTGAGTGAGAGAATTGACAGGGGCTATCCGTGCTGAGCCGAGGTTACCGATCCCCAACATGGTGTACAGCACCGGGTAAATGATAGACTTTCCAAAGAACTGGTCATAATTCATTTTTCGCCCAGTAGACCCGTGGCCGAACACTGACTCAGGAACATACTGCGGGACCTGGGCAGCGTATTGCAATTACGGCCTCTTCCCAAGGCCCTGGTAAACGTCAAATGAGTCCGGGTGCGGGTATGAAGGTGCCTCAATTCCTCTGAAATCGCGGAAGATGTTCAGCCCGTTTAATGACCTTGATGTAAATGCCTCCTTAATAACGGGTATAGGCAATTAGAAAGATCATTTTGAATACATTTCGCAGTCGGCATTGCGCCAGGAGACTAAATTCACTTCAACTCGACAGCCATCAAATCCTGCGACAGTTGTTCTCGTCGTGTTGCCTGTGCAACTAGCCACAGTCTCGAGATGGGCTCCATCGCGCTTGAAGAGACAAACTTGGAGCGAGGCGTTAGCGAGAGATCCGAGTTCCCATCTTCAGTAGCCGACATTGATGTGTCCAAACTCGATGACGATGCGCTCTACTGGTGGCGCACCAGCGGATTGGACCTGGCCCGGATGATGGAGGAGGCTGGGTTTCCCGACAAGACGAAGAATCAGTTCCTCACGTTCTACAGTTCTGTTATTTGTCCATTGCTTAAAGGAAAGCCTCAGCCCGAATCAATGCCGACTGCCGTGGGCTGGGATGGCAATCCCTTTGAGTACAGCTGGGAATTCAAAGGCTCCACCAAGAAGTCGAGTGTCCGGTTTGTCTTGGATCTGAGCGAGGTTCGCCCTCCAAACAAGAACTGCCCCATGACTGTGGATACGGTGGAAGAGGTTCTCACGATTCTGAAGGACAAGAGTCCACTTTATGATGATCATTGGGTACGTTTATCCGGGCGCCTTGCCGGCGGAGATGTTGTCTTCCCTGGGCCACTATTGGAAAAGTACTATTTGAAGGCTGCTTCTACAATCATAGCGAGGAAGTCGTTTAAGACTAATTCAGAAATTAGCATCGTGCGATTGAGCGTTGGGCAGTGTATTCAAATGCATCGGCCGAGAGGCAAGAATTTTTGATATCCGAAGCGGGACATCGGACGCCTACTATTCTCGGCTTCGACATCAACCCCAAGATCACCGAGAAAGCCCCACATATGCTCCCCGTCATGATCAAGAGCTATTTTCCACCATGTTTCGTTGCGGCAGACCGCCGCCTCACGCGCTTCCAGGCCCTTTCCTTGGGCGTGCGCCAGTTGCCTGATATCGGGTCACACCCAAATATCCTGCTCGGGCTAAAGATGATCGAAGATTTCGTGGCCGACAACCCCCAGTATGAGTCTCAGGGCCGTGGGCTGTCCACTGATTTTGTGCCCGCCGGCGACGCCCGCCTCAAGGTTTACTTGCGGTACCTGGGCGACGACTTCGATGAGATCTGGGACTACTACACGCTCGGTGGGCGGATCCCCATCGCAGACCTGGACGAGGATAAGCAGAAGCTGCGAGACATCATCCAGCTCTCTCGGGGGATGTGCTATCCTATCCACAAGATCCGCGAGGAGAGCGCGGCCGACAAAAAGCGCCGCGCCATCCTGGGTACGAAACCTTCGTCGCTGTACTTCTCACTCACGCCTGACAAGCCCTACCCCATCCCCAAGTTCTACTTCTACCCGGGCTTTCAAGCACCCAATGACGAAGCCGTGGCGCAGGGACTTGATCTCTGGCTGCAAAAATATGGATGGGCCGATGGCGGGCCCACCATCGAGGAACGGACCAGGAACACGTTGTGAGTTTCCATCAATCACCCGCCGATCCCCCTCGCCCTGCGGCCACTACCCACCTCGCTGACATCTCTGACAGCACATACCGGAGCCTCGATGAGAAGCCGGGTATCTTCACATTTATTGGCTTCGGAAGAAAGGAAGGTCTTGACGACCGTGCGCTGAGTTTGCAAATATATGTGACACCTGAGTTATATGAAAACCCACGTTTCTAGGGAAAGGACAGACCAATTGTTTAATAACAAATATTTGGTAAATGTTATTGCTTTAGTGTATTGCTTATGTATTCTTTGCAATATTTTCAGATTTGTCTACCTAAATTGTGTGAACATCCTTTTCCTAATCGAATTAGCATGGTTCTAAATTTAACCGAGTAGCTGCTCAAGACAGTATTCGAGTCCAGAGGTGTGTGCTGAATCTACAGCTCGATAATTGCTTGAAATGAAATTCAGACGGCACGCCATAAACTTTTCTTCGTTTTTTGTTTCTCCCCAAACATCAAGGCTAAACCCCTTTCCGTACAACGAAGATGCTGTTCGCATACAAGTCAATACTTGTCTTGAGAGCCACTTCGGGAATCGGATATATTCGTGGCTGAGTGCTCCAAGGTCATCGCCGTGGATCGTCGCCAGGACAAACTCGACAACTTCGTCAGGAAGCATAATTCCGCCAATGCTGCCGCCATTAGATACGACACAACAGACAGCGCCGGCCTGAATGCCTTTGTGAATGGGTAGGTTGGACTTAAAAAAAAAACGACCCAACACTGGCATAGGCAGTGGATTTTTAGTAACCATGATATTCCCCAGAGTCGTCACTAAGTACCCAGACCTAGATGCCGCGTTCTCGAATGCCGGCCTCCAGAGCCAGATGCGCCGATTATACATAGCCTGCCTAGTTCGACCTCCCCAGCTTCCACCATGAAATAAACGTCAAATTCACCGGCTTCGTCAACCTGGCCGTGTCATTTCTGCCACGGCTGCAGGCCAAGACACAAACAATAAGTCTAATAATGACGGGAATTCACCTCAGCCTAGTGGCGGCTCCGACCATCCCTGCATACTCGGCTTCAAAGGCGGCTCTGGCCTCTTTCGCGGACTGCCTCCGGGACCAGAATCGCCACAAATCTACCAAGATTATCAAGATCTATCCTCCAGTTGTGCAACATCAGCCTTCCTCGATGTCCCTCCAGAGCCAGTGGCCTATTCAGATCAACACACCGCTGGCCAAACGCCTCAGCCGAGCTTCATGATTATCTGGGGGAGGGACCAGGCCGCTCTGTTGGAATGCCTGTCGATCAGTTTACTCGCGCAGCGTACGAACAGCTGTGACATGGCGATGAGCTTATCGTCATCGGGTCCATTGCCACCGAGCCGCGTGAGTCCTACATTGAACTGCTCGAGAAGCACAGGCAGATATACAGCAATCTCGAGCGATATGCTGGCGCGCTTTGAATTGTGAAGGACGACTTGTACGTTTGTTGTGTTGGAGATCCGTGCATTGCCATCCCAGGGATGATTTAGGAGAGTAGAAAATAGGTAGCAAAGAGAACTCAGAAGTGCGGAAACAAGTACATGAAAAAGGTTTGATGACTCAGTATATTATCAATTTTGTGCCTGTGTGCGGAGCACATCCTGCTCCTAAGCTTTCAGGAAGTTGTCAGAAATCGTAGTCACTCGATAGCTTCACTGCTAACTACTCAGACTTCGGCTCTTCTACGTATCATGATGCTCTTGCTAAAGTCCGGCATGATTGAAGTCCCACGGACGTTGTTAGGATACCGTCCCTCCAACCCATCCGGCATCTTGATGTCATAATCTATCAAGATGAAGATGAGTATCAACTTGATCTCGGCCGCCGCAAAAAACCGTCCCGGGCAGGCCGGCTTGCCAAAACCAAAGGCCATGTTCTCTTTAGTCACGGAGATGAACTGGTAGAGCTCACGGCTTGCATAACCAATAGGGTCGGGCTTTTCTCCGGACCTCAGGCGGACGAAGCGGTAGGGGTCGAAGCGCAGCGCGTCGGGGTACTTGGACTCGTCCAGGTTGACCGGGAGCGCGGGCACGGCGATGTCGACACCAGCGGGGATCAACGTTCCGTCTGATAGCTGGAACGACTGCAACACGCTGCGCTGCATCCTCATGACGTTGGTCGGGTTAAGTCTTGCAGATTCACGCATGACCGAGTCCAGGAGTTTCATCTGGTAGAGAGCCTCAGTCGTGATCTTTCCGCCCTGGCTGTCCATTACGGTTTGAATTTCCTTGCGGAGCTCAGGTATCAGTTCTGGGCAGTGGCCGATGAGATCGTAAAGTCTTTTGAGTAGGTCAGCACGCGAGTGATGCTGGGCAGATAGAGTCCTCGGGACACTCACATGTGAACCACGGTCAACGTTGTTGTATGAATGGCTGCCACGCCTAGCAGGATTAAGATCATGGCAATCTCTTCATCACTTTTGATGTCAAATTTGTCCGCCTTGTTGATCATCCACTGGAGCGTATCCTTGGGCTTCGCATCAGCGTCCTGGCCTGCTGTCGCCTTCCGCCGCTCCTGAATTCGAGGGATGAAGTAATCATAGGCTCTTTGGCGATGCATATGGAGTCTCTTGACCGGAGCGATAAAACGAGCAGCGATGGCTCGCACCGGGCCCCAATTCGGCCAAGCCTTCAGTTTTGCGATCGCGCCGAAGAGGTCTACTGTGAAGGTGATGCTGTTGGTGATGTACTCTTCTTGGCGGTACATATCAGGGCCAACGAAGGCGAGACCCGAAACGATAGCCACGACTCGCAGGAGCTTTGGGAAGACGTTCATCTCGGCATACTGCGCATCAGACCCCAGCGCCTCGTGAATAGACAGCTGGACCTCGCCGGATAGTTGCTGGGTCAGAATGGGGATGTGGCGAGTAAGATCCGCCTTGACGACATGGACCATCAATGGGGTCGCAAAGGTGATCCCTAATAATGTGGTTTCGAATGTCTACATAACGTTGTAAATCATGAAGGATGCCAAAAGAATGCGGTGGCATGCTACACTAACCCTATCGTTTGCCACGTCTCTGCTAACAACATGTTCTGGTTGCTTGTTGACTTCATCCGCAGCCACTATGGGTAGTACCAATATGTTTCCTGGGACCGATCAGTCAGCAAGTCTTCAAAGGCGCTGCGGTCAGCTTCCAAAGAGAAGGGCTGTAGATACCATCTGTGGACTCTGTGCGCCAGACACGCGTTCGGAACTATCAGCAATCAGTCAAGGCCATTTTCTTTGGACAGAGATATGAAAACCTTTTGATAGCCCTCTTGGAACACTTTTTGCGCATTTTGCAGGAAATACTTGCGCTTCTGTGCAGAGGTTCCCGTCTGCTGTCCGAGAAGTGGAAAATGGGATGTCTTTGAGAGACTCGACAGCCATCGAAAAGCCAGAACAGCAATAAAGACGGCTAGAACACTGCCGGCAGAGTATATACGCGCTTCAGCATCGCCGAAGGGCAGCGCAATGTATGGAACCATGGAGCCAGCACCACCGCTCTGTTTGAGTACGCTGAATGAAACTCTAAGACTGATACTTTACGCTTGAACTACGGAGTCGGCAGCGGAACGTAACCGAATACGGTGTCAACGACATGGAATGATTTTTCTGGGGGTGCTGCGGGCTCTTATTAGCGCCTGCGTTCTCATCATGCCGAGTAATACTGCCTGATAGGAGTGCCGACGACGAGGACCGGCTAAGTAGAGTTAAAGAGCATCAATTAAAGATTAAATTTAGTAAGATTATGTGTATGTTTATCTCGAGGTTGTTTGGTTTCTACCTCTCTACAATTTACCTTCTAGTATACTTTTAGCTTTGAATAATATAAAACTTCATTAATCTTTTAAAGTACCTAACGTACGTATTAATTTTAATAATATCTTTTCGTTATAATTATTCTTTATTATTTTTTATTCTTTTTATTAATATTATCTATGTAACCTATTAATCTTTAAATAATAATTATTAAAAGAATTTTAGATAATAACAAGTTTTTTATAATTCTTATACCTAAGAGGGGGGTAAAGATTTTCTTACAATTTATCAATCCTATTTATCACAGATCTGATTGAAATACTAGTAGCTTTCTCTAAAAGTCTTATACCGGGTGGGTATACGGAAACAGCTGGGTGCGCCGACCTGAAAAGCTACATAAGCCAACGTTGGCCGCACTAGGATCAACCCCGAGTCACGCCTAATATGAGTGCCAGCCGCGAGGGCTGGCCCCGAGTAACGCCTACTATGAGTGTCGGGCGCGAGGGCCGACCCCGAGTAATGCAGCAGTAGCTGTCGAGCAGCATTACAGAATTCATCTTAGGTGCACCACTAGCTACGCGGAATTGCAAGGTAACCCCACGAACCCGAGCCTCTTCCTCCACACGCCAAGAAGAACAGCTTTGAATGCTTCGTGGAATTTTCTTCAGGGCAAACTCTGAAGACTTAGACCTCTTCTGAGACCAGTTGCGTACGCTCATAGTGTTACTTAGCAGATGCACTATAAAGCACAATAGTTCCATATACATTTCATCTTAATAATTTGCTTGCTTGCGATTGCACGGCGAAGTAATCACCCACTCATCCACGCAACTTTCGATCTTTTCAACGTTTGGCCCGTGTCCATCCAGTCGCGGTGATGCCGTACCACCTCCCCTTAAGCCCGGTCGATAGGGCTATTCAGCCTCCAGTGTACTATTTACAAGTCCAAGACTCACTGATCTTGAGCGTCTCAACTTTCTGGACCATTGCCTATGTCCTCTATGTACGCCAGGGGTACCGCGACAAGTCCTATGGCATGCCACTTTTTGCCCTGTACGTTCTTTGAGATATATGTCCGGGATTTTGCTATTAGCCTTGGTGCATGTGGTTGACTGTTTATTACACAGGGCGGGAAATATAGCATGGGAGTTTCTCTTTGGCGTGGTGATGCCCACATCTGTAGCCCAGGTGGTTTGCTTCGTGCCGTGGTTGGTCATTGACGTCTTTATCATCCACACCACGTGGAAGTATGGGGCGCGCCAGTTCAAACAGTCTCCTGTGGTCGCCAACAACATTGGATTGATCTTGGTCTTCGGAGTCACGTTTGTGACTGCGTCCTTTTACTTTTTCATCAAGACCGTCGGGCTGGACGCGGCCTCGTTTTACCTCGGTTACTCCGACCAGCTCCTGATCAGTATCACGTCCCTGGCACAGCTGCTGAGGCGGAATAACACCCTTGGACACTCCTGGGGAATTTGGTAAGTTGTACCTAGACAAGTGGATGGATGTTTTGGCATCCAGCATGCATGCACTCAGACAGCTTACGATTCACATGCAGGTTCTGTCGAACATTCGGCACATTTCTCTCCATTGTATTGTTCTGCTGGCGGTATTTTCATTATCCCGATAGCTACCCTAGGGTCGCAGAGCCGATAGTCGTTTTCTTCTTCGTGGCGTCGGAAGTTTTTGATGTTCTATACGCATTTGTATATGCGCACATCGAAAGGAAGGAAAATGCCGCAGTCAAAGAGAAGGCCAGATAGAACTAATGATCTAGAGGGTAATTAGAAAACCAAAATGCGTTAAAGATTACCATTACATCTGAGGAACGTGGGAATAGCGCCTCAAAGAATGTACTATACTAGAGGCATGTCGGATTCCAAGCAACCTTTGCGTAACGTGTGTATCCGGAGTGAAATGGTCTCACAGCTCACTTAATATTGCTAGTAGACTTTAGGATGTATTGAAAAAACCCGATACAAAAGGCTTTTTTTTAAAATTTCTTTTCAGAAATACTATTTAAAATATTCTCTGTTATATAACGGTCACGATAGCCTCCTTAGCTAAATCATACCTTTAGATCCCTTTCTATATAATTTTAGGCACAAAGCTAAGTAGGCCGACGCTGGCTAGCAAAAAGCTTTCTAACAACTAGCTCACTGGCAAGGGAACACGTGGGATTGGCTGCATATTTGTTTACCGTTGCCCAAGCTTCAGTAATGTGAAGTGATTAAGAGCATTTTGCTTCTAAAAGATTTATTAATTTTCTCCAACAAAATCAAAACCAATGTTTTCCAAATGCTCCGCTGCCTCGTGGTGCTGTTCCGTAGCTATGGCGGTGGGAAGAGCAGTGGCTCGGCTGTGCGTGGGTGTACGTGAATCACGTGCACTGGCATGTCTGGGACTACACCATGTTCCAATCAGGCACGTTTTTTTCAACAGACTGGAGTGCTTCATTGTCTCGCACCGAGGCAGGTGGACCAAGGCCGGTGGTATCAAATCGAATCGTTTCTGCATAGAATGCTGGCCTTCCTCCAGTCCTCATCCAAAACCGTCGCTTTTGTACCAAAGCTGAGCCTCAAATGGCTCAAAGGACTGACCTGGGATCAGGATCAAGATTAATTGAGCGGAAGATCATAGAGCTCCGCCTCGAGAAAGGAGAGGCACTTGTGGTCATTGAGTTGGAGTCCATCCGAAGCATTGGGTCTCGCACTCGATCTTGCTATTGAGTGTGAGCGGAGCCTCAAGATGTTACAGAAAAGCTCGAATCACAACTCACGCCTTGACTTTTAAGCGAGTAGCGGATAGGCTGACATCCCAATCGTACGTAACAGTATCGCTGTCGGGGTGGATGTTCTCGACTTTGACGTGATACCACTGTCCGTGATGCAACGCAAAGACTTTCTTCTCTACGGACATATTACCGCGGAGTAGCACCCAATTCGCTGAAAACATGCAATCCTAGTAGCTCCTGTTGAGCGCAGCCAAAGGGGCAAGTCGTTTCCCCGATCCAACCATTTCGTCACACCCTAAACAAGACTTGAAAAGGGGACCGAAAACGGGGGGAGGGGGGGCCGAGATATTAGCCTAAAGGCTTGGGCGTGCGAATGCCGCCAGTCGCAGCGAATTACTACATGGTAGCTTTGGTTGGCGATAATACCACGTTTGCTCTCGAACAAATTGGTCAAAATATTCACTGTGTGTTGATATTTATATCGCCTTCTGAAAGATCTGCTAGATCTTCCCTCTCGAATAGAATAGCGGCGTATCGCACTCCATGCATGTAGCCCTTTGCACCACGTGCAACCTCACGTTGTGCCCAGAAAATTAAACCGCGGGACGTGGCGGGGCAATGCGCCTAACAGGATGTCCTCCATTCCACACTTCGAAGCAGTCGCCTTCGGAAACTTTCCAAGAAGGCGGCGTACTCTGATGAACCTCTTGACACCATTAACATCTTCAAGTCTTTTAACAAATAGCCCTACCACCATATCAGTTGTCCCATGCAACTCGCACTCCAAGAATGCGATGTGATCGTCATCCATGAATCCAAAAACCCCTTGGTCGTCATTGGGACAAACCCGCATCTTTATTCGCAAGTACCCATCATTGGGCGTCTCGAAAGGCGGCGCCCAGTGGTCCAGTATGCTGACCAACCGACTGTAGGACGTGCGGATGTCCCCCAGTCCGGCGAAGCAGCTCGGGTGTGGAGCGTAGAGCGAGTAGCAGAGGACCGACCTGGCCCTGCCTGCTTCGTCGTACCACGCGCCCCAGGCGAACAAGCTCTGGTCGTTGGTCTGCTTCGCGATCTCGGCCTGCAGCCGTGCAAATGCCTTGGTCTCCCCCTCGCCGTAGAGCAGCGGCATGTGAACGTCGAACAAGCCCATGAGGCAGTAGGCAAGGTCCTCGGGCCGGGTCGTCTGGCGCGTCGATGCCCACGACAGTTTCTGTGCCACCGATAGGAGGCGTAGGGACTGACGTGCCATACCGCCTGCGCAGAGGTTGTACCACGCCGGGGAGAAGAGGCCGACGGGGATGGAGGTGATCTCCTCAAGGTACAAGGAGAGGGACGTCTTGTTGCCGATCAAGACCCAATTCATGTTGTAAAACTCCACGCTGGACGGCGCAATTAATTCCTGAAGCGTCCAGCCCCTCGTGAACCAGCGCGACTCGGCCAGCGCGTCCGCCAGCTCCTGCTTTGGTGAGGACACGTCGACGTCTACGTCGACGAGATATGCGAAGCAGATGGCGGACTTTTCGTAGTAACCGTACATACTGTTGATGGCTTCCGAGAGTTCAGTCGACGACGACTTGTCGATACAACAAGTGTCTATCCATATCCAATCGTATCCCTGGGACTTGGCGAGGCGACAAGCTCCCACCACCTTCGGATATCTGCGCTTCCTCAGCCAAGCCACTGCACGCTGCCACCTTGGCTTAGGGAGGAACACCTCCAGAGGCGCCTCTTGGAAGCCCCACGTGTGTGACAGGATTGCATATTCGGGACATCGCCTTGTGAATGTCTTCAGCTCAAGGGTAGTGGTGTTCAGGAGCCTCATTATGAGGTCACATTGTCCGAGCAGCTCCGCACAGAGGCTCTGTCGAATTGAGTGTGGACGTTGGAGGATTGAAGCTGCAAGATAGGCCTGTGGGAGACTACCTATCAAAGAGGGGCAATCGCTGCTGTGCGATCGCTAGCTCGTGTGAGCAGGTTGCGTGGGTGTCCGAAGCGGTTCTGGTGGTGTTATGATCAAGCCTGCGTAATGGAGGCGCAGCACGCGGGATGGCAATGAGGTCGTTGCATTGGAAGGATTCTGAACCTTGCCGCCCTCTCCGATTGGTGGCGTGTCGGACCTGCAGCACCCCGGTCTTACGTCTGAACTCAACTTGGTCCACATATCATCCTAAAAGAGAGACATGTCAAGGGAGGAAAGGGGATCTTTACTTGTTGCGAACGCACCGTCTGGAGGGATGTGGTCACACAAGCCAGCCTCATAAAACCACAGGACATACATTGTAGTTGTACAAAAACAAGATATTTCCCAGTCACCATTACTGCCTGGTTGTAGAACAGTCGGAGGAGGACCGAGCCACTACTACAACATGTCTTTCTGAGCTGTCACAGCCATAAAGTTCCATAGCGTATAAGACCATTTCCGCCATCGGGGGCTACAATTGCTCTTTCTGCTGTCAGGCTACTTGTAGGGTAATCTTGTTTGACTTTGGACTTCTTAATTCCAATCGCGGATGCCTTCCATAGGACTGAAAAGTCTTTGGTGAGTTCGACTGTCTCGAAAGCGTTGTGTTGATTTTACGCAGCTCTTACTCCTGGCGGGTTGTCTAGATCTATGTCTTATAGATGCAAATGCTTTGTGATGAACTTGAATTGGGAAAGTTGATCATTGCAATTCAAGGCTCAACTCGAATCGCCTGATGAGACACCGAACCTTGGTCGATGAGTCACTACGATGCCTCACTGTGCTTTCACGGGTGACCCGGAGCAAGTATGTAGACTGCTCAGACTCGTAGACCCTTAGATTAGTTACCAGGGGGGGTCCCTCATTCGCGGTCATGGATCAATAAGCAAAGCACAAAAACCAAATTTCTGATCAGCGAGAATTGACAACGACAAGTACAATAGGTGCCTCTGCGGGGAATAGTATCGAACTCCGTCGTCTGGGATGGACAACTTGCTGACCCTTTCCATTCTCAGGCTGGAGTAGCGTAGGTGTCTGGCTGACTTGAGACGCTGCGCCGAAAGAAAGATCAAAGACGCTCATATTCTTTTGTGAATGGCAAGACAAACTCGGTGTTTGAGTCAACCCGGAGATCCCGACCGTCTGGATGCGACGACTGAATAAGTGGAGCGCACCGAGGTTCAGCCAACCATCCGTGACGATAGTATTAATAGTGGTACTTCTCAAAATAACTCATACCTCTATAGGCTCATGGAAGTCTGCGAAGTTCAACTCCGTCCCTTTGCAAATATTGCACTGGGGAGTACGAGAGAAATTCAATTAAGTGACTCTAATCAAGAAAGAGTACGAAAGTCTTAGAATTGCCTCGGATAAGATCCAGTCGTGTATATAATTGTAACGGAAGAAAGGCTGTATGTACTAGCATAAGGCTGACAGTATCGCCGATGGCGCTTTGACGCCGAAATGAAGCAGGCCACAATCATACCTACCCTCAATTCTGGTTTAGAATCATGCTGATGCCCCCGGGCCGTCTTTGCTCCCCGTGGAAACAATGTAAGCCTTGCAATCCTTGTATACCCTGTTCTCCTCTCTCACCCGGGCATCCTCTTTCGCCACGGAAGCCTCTCTCACCGGGGCATCCTCTTTCGCCGCGGAAACCTCTCTCACCGGGTGGTCCTCTACAACCTTGCTCGCCTTGTGGTCCACAGCAGCCTCGCGCACCAGGCTCACCGCGATCGCCCTTCTCACCTTTGTCACCCTTTTCGCCCGGTCCTCCTGGTAAGCCAGCTGGTCCCGGCTCGCCGGGCTTCCCATCCTGTCCTGGCGGTCCACAATCACCCTTCGGCCCTTGTGGTCCTTGCGGCCCTTGCGGCCCATTCAGCCCGTCAAATCCTGGCAAGCCTTGATGGCCCTGCAGACCCTGAGGACCGGGCATTCCTTGTGGACCAGGTACGCCTTGAGGACCCTGCACCCCCTCAGGCCCGACCATGCCTTCAGGGCCGGGAATTCCGGGAACACCTGGCTCGCCTGGCGGCCCTTGAAGACCCTCAGGCCCTTGAAGACCCTCAGGCCCTTGAAGACCCTCAGGCCCTTGAAAACCCGGAGGCCCTCGAGGACCCTCAGGCCCTTGAGGACCCCGGGGCCCTCGACAACGTCCACGACGCGGTGGGCTGCACGAATCTGACCATGGTCCTGGTGGCTCATGATGACTCCTCAGGTATACGCAACAAAACCAAAGAAGAAAGGCAAGGCCGATGGCTAGAAAAACACCGAAAACGGTCAAGCCTGTGCGAGCAGAATCATCAGTGTTGGACGTGTCTCTCTTAGGCGGTGGCCTTTTGAAGTATCCGAACGCTGTACGTTGCAAGTGGTCAGTAGTCAATAGACTTGAAGACGGCAGCAGCGTCCTCTGCAGACAGAAAAGCTTGACTATACCTGCATCCTCGCCCCCACGAAATTCCCAGAATGCTGCTATATGTGGGGAGTGATGCTGTGGCCGCTTTGGTATAATCATCGTTTCTCGGCAAAATATTCATGACAAGCATGTATAAAGACAGGCGGGGCCGTGTTACTCAAACGTCAAAAAGCCCCACCACGCAATCCTCAATCGATTCTTTTCTGCCCATCGTGTTGGGACGCCATGTGACTCGCATTTTATCTCCTCCTCCGAGAAGTGGTTTTGAGCCGCACTCGGGTTACGCAAGCCCCCGTCGATGATGTGTTCCAATTCTGGCCGTGGGGTGTTCTCACCGGTCGGGACGTAAGCCCTGTTTGCAAGGTCTTGGGAGGTGCAAGAGAACGGCGTCGATATCGATCGTGTGTGCGCGATTGGACGTGAAAGTGACAGGAGGGTTACAGCACAGGACACGCGGGCCGTTATAGTCGAGAGGTTGGGAGAGGCTAAAACGAGCTGCGGCGCGGGCCTTAGAGATTGGCGCCCGCGGCTGCATGACGATATACACTGGGTCGGTTCCCCTGCGGCCTGATGCCCGAACTGAACACGTTCATGGTAGGAGGACACAACATATGCGCCTGAATACTGAATGCAGCAAGGCTCTAGGACTTGCCGTTCTTGGTCTGGTCCAGACGACGGCCCGCCGCATGAAATTCGTTCATGCATTTGCGGTCCGGCAGCAGACGCGTCTGATTGGTCTCTCGAACGTTTTATTGGCGATCGTATGCTCTGCGCCATGGAAGTACCACCTTTACTTGATTCGATATTGAGGCTGCCGTCACCCAATGAATTACCCTTGGAGTATACGAAATTTTGGTTTCCCAAACTGGATTGTGTGCGCATTGCTGTAGGCCTCATACATGTACATTGCAGATTGTAAGCTTCACGCATATGGACCCCCATGTCCTCTGCCGTCATCGAATACACAATGTGACGCTACGTGTCAGAGGTCCTTTCCCATTCACACACGACTATCTGACTGATATAGTGTAGCGAGCCGTATCGTAGACTTTCTTTTACTCTGCGCTGCAAGCAACGCGGAACACCCACGCCCCTGCAGTTTACCCGTACCCCATGATGACCCTGGGCAATCTGCGTTGGACAACATCATGCCAAAGGAGTCATCCCACACAGAGAATGGATGACTCAAACTTCAAATAATTCGAGCCTGTAAGCACTAGGAATGCAATAGATGATCTCGCTTCTCTGCTAACCAGTCTGATCTTGCCTCGCAGGCGCTGCTGCCGTGCTGAGAGATGTTCCCACAGACTGCTGGAGCGGTCAGTATGCATCGGGTAGCATTCATTCATTACCGTTATCAAAAGACGCGAGGCCACGGTGCACCGCCTCCCGCCCCCGGACCCAGATACATCATGTCCACAGAGTCCGTGTACAGGATTAGAAGTGCATGAGATACTAGAGAGTGCTTACTCACAACCTTACATGGGTTCGAACCACCCCCAAAAAGAACCCCCCCCCCCCGATAGGATGCATACCATTCTGTAGGGTAATCTGCTAGAGTATAAGTTAGTCATACACTTTTCTGGAAGCTGAAAGCAACCGAGCCCTTCCCAACCCAAGGCAAGAGCTCGGTAGAGGGAGGGCTTTGTCAACACACTCAGCTAGCTGCACCCCAACACACTATTAGAACTTTTCTGTGTGAGGGAAGTGATTCTTAGAACCTTTTGCGATGCACACCGCCCCTCCCCCCCACCTGTAACCCTTCCAGTGCTAGATGCTCCTACCATAGGATGACCCGGTCTAGGATAACGTTGTGTGAGGTAGCCTCGTATAGGACAGCTGTCTCTTGGACAGCCCGGTATGGGATTACATCCCTGGTTGTGTTATCGTTGAAATTTAAGTGATACTCATTGTACCATCCTGAGTCAGACAACTGTTTATGAATTAAGATGAATTAGGAAGCAACGTGTAGCAATGACAATGCTGTCCTATATGTCCACGTCATAGAATCGACCATCGTTCACATTCCACCTCCCTATTCCAGCGTTCACTGATGTTGGCAACTATGTCCTGCTTCCGTTTTTGCTTCCGATCCTGCTTCCGATAGCATTTCCAGGTCCATCAGTGTCGTCCAACAGGGTGGAGCTCTGTACGTCTTTCGCACCTTTAATCCTGCCGCCTCGATCAATGCGTTGTGCTCCTCCTCCGTCCGCTTCTTCGGAGTACCCAAGAGAAAGTTTAAAAGATCCACTGCCGTATTGGACCAGCTTGCGTCCTGGGCAGGAAGAACAATTTCATCGATCAGGACTATCGAGTACCCCGGCACCAGGCGTTGTTTTCAGCTGCTCAAGATATCTCAGACTGTGTTTGGCATGAAGCCAATTCAGTACTGTGCGCAAGTAGTATGCCTTGGTGGCCTTGGTGACCTGCAGGCTTTTGCCCACGTGGTATAGCACGACCTCGAAAGGCTCCTCGAGACCGAGCGGATAGTCCTCAGCAAGGTGCGACGGGAAATCTTCTAAGAAATCCTCCATAATCAATTTGCCAGCATGGTTAGGGAACATGGTCTTGAGACGTCGAAGAACGTGAGCCACCTGTCCAATGCCAACAAGAAGGACATTGCTCCTTGATGAATCGTATGGTTCAATCAACCGCTCGAATATGACGGGGTAGAATTTCGGGTCAGGTAAGGCAGTGGTTTCTGCTCGCAATTGATTACAGTAGCTTTCCTAGATTCTCAAGCAAGGCGGGTTGTTTTTGCACCACACAAAGATGGACAGCTGAGTTTGGTTGGGATGATGGAATGACTGATCATGTCGGACGATAGGATACTTGTACATACTCTCTGAGAGATGTCGAGGTAGACGATTGAACGCCCGGTTGAGGATATCATGGCCGAAGATAGCCGTCAGCAGACGCGCGACGAGCTAAAAAAGATGTACTCGAATCGATGGTGAGATCAGCCGCTTACTCGAAACGCATGCACGTCTTGTACCTCTCCTCGGCCAATGCGCGGCTGAAAGACAGCAAGAAGAAGGTCTCGGGGCCAGATTCGCCGACAACATTCATGGCTGCGAGATGCTTCATCATCCGTGCTTGTGATCATCAGCCTGATCGAACCACGAGAGTCGTGTCTCAACCACTTACAGACCATTTCTGGATTTACAGCCCATCTGCTTAAATGTCACGCGAGGAGCGGTTTCTGTGAGTTCTCGGACCGTGATCTCTCGCATACCATCCTCAGCCTCTTTCATGTGATCAAACAGTAAGAGTTCAATCGCGGTCGGCAATCAGCATTCCTGGCGGGCTTGAAGAACTGTTAACAAAGAGTTTGATCAAGGTTATGCCGATGGTTAGCTGGGGATTGACTGACCTCGGCCCATACCATCCGTGTGATCGATTCGATGGGAGTCTCCAGTGAAGCAATCAAACTGCAGCAGAGATGCAGCAGCCTCTCCCGTGCGCCGCACTCGCCTCTGTCAAGCGCTTCGCCGGCGACCTGTATTTCTGCGCGAATGAACTGGCGGTGCTCAAGAGGCTCCATGGCTAGAATGAGGATGCAGAAATTGCGTGAATTGTTAATATCTCGTGGAATTCTCCAGTGATACTTTGTGGGACGATGATCGGCATGAAAGGTCATGCAAGCGACGGTTGTAAATCAACGAGATGAACACTGCGATGAAAAGTTGATCAACACATCTTCAAATAGCCTTGTTTATGGAAGGTGCAGTCGATAGTACCCTCAGACCCGTATTCATGGCATGACTTTGCGGTGAAACTTTGTTGATGGTCGAGTACGCACGGGCAGGTTTGAGGAGACTCCCAGTCAACTTAGGTAGGTGCAAGACTTCGACTACCCTCCTCCAACAGCAGGTCGAGCAGAAAGGGGAAGGTGGCCAGCTCAGCGGCTTCTGGAATCAACAACCGGTTTTGAAGTCCTTCAAGCTTCGTGGCTTCCTGATCGTGAGCGCCGTGGCCAGGCTTGCCCCAGGCGATTTGTGACACGAAGTTTGACTACTGCTAGCAAATCAAGTATGCGGCGACTTACATGACTACAAGCATTGAATCTGAGTGAACAGGGCTAACTTTGGGTAAGTTTCACCTGGAACTGCTCAGAGATTTCGTTCACAATGATTTACAACGTGTGTGCTTTGAGAATGTAGCACGTTGACCTCAAAATGAAATGTCATGTTATCCGCCACTTCCCTTACTTTCCAACCTCTGTGCCGCATGACATGTCGTATTAATCGCTATTTTCGTCGCTTTCCAACATCTGGCACCACAGCCAGCATTCTGGTCACACAGCATGGCACGCGGGTAAGAGGACACTTGGTCCATTCTCCTCAGCCATGTGCGACCAACCTTGGAAGACTCCCTACGGCATCCATTCTAGCCTCCAACATGATCGCCGGATGATCAGCTCATCCTCGTCTCGCGAGCGACTGTTCACCTTACAATTCGACCAGTTCAATTTGTCTTACATAGAAGTTACGTTCCGTCTCAATAGCTTTCATCGTTGGAGCCGCTTCACCCGTCAGATCATCATGGCTAGTGCTGCATCGCAAGCCAGCTTTGAAGCCACCCTCGCCGGCTGGCCGCGGCGTCTTCTCCACGTTCCAACAATGACTTCGTACCGCTGGAGCCCGGGGAATTATTATGGCCCATGTAAGGCTCCTCCGTACAACGCAATAACCTACACCTGGGGCCGTTGGATGTTGCGTACTCCTGAAGACCACCCAAACGTCCACGCCGTGGATATCAAAGGCGTGGATTGGGATATTCCACGGATTGACCCCGAGAAGTTTAGCCGAGAAGAATTCATGGCCGCTATTTTGAAGAGTACAGAGCCCGCCCCAGAAGAGGTGTGGCGAAGGAGGGTAAAGAGGGAGCCACGTCTGGACTATAGTCCAACCTCGGTTGAGTTTCTATGGCTTGATATCGCCTGCATCGACCAGAGGCCCAGCTCGCCCGAATCCGCCGCTGAGATAGGAAGGCAGGCTGATATATTCCGCGGAGCGAAGAACGTTTTCGCTTGGCTTGCCAGCTTCACCGGCGACGAGCTGCTCGAGACTTTGACCAACACATCGATCCCCAGTCCATTCTATCCAAACGCACGGCTTTCTCGCCCCCTTGAAACAGCCCAGGAAAATCTCGAGAGGTTATGCGCCGATCCATGGTTCTCCTCCCTCTGGACCCTTCAAGAAGCCTTTCTTCGGCAGGACGCCGCTTTCATGTCGCGCGATGGCGAGCTACCGGGCAACGAGTTGCCGCCATCAGAGGAAAAGCTATGCTTTGCCGTCGATCTCGCGGGCCTGATTGACATTTGCAGAAGTATGGTTTGGTTCATCAATCAAGAGTCCTGGGACGCACCTACAGCAACGACTCTCAAGATCTCAGAACGGCATCAAAACATGATCGAACGCATAGGTGTCAGGGGATTTGACACCTATAATCCCTTGACGGCTTTCATCGCGTCAGAGCACAGAAAAACGTCGAGGGAGCCAGATAGAATCTATGGTATACAGCAGATTTTTGGCTTTCGCCTTGGATCATCAGGGCTAGGTTCTTCGGGGTGCACTTTTACGAGAGAAGAGCTAGAAGCTCAGTTTGGCAGAGAGATTCTAGCAAGATACCCTGTCATGAGCCAACTTTTCGTGTCTCAGAAGCCGGTTGAATTCGGCAATGGCTGGCGAATAAGCCCTGGCTCGAAGGTTGAGAATGGGATTTTTGACACCAATTGGCCTGACGCTGTGAGTTCGGGTCATATAACCATCATGGCCTTCCATTCTCCGGCAAGCTAGATTACATCATAATCCTTTATGCCACTAATTGTAACACATATTTGAGACAGTTTGAAGACCCTAACTTCGCCGGAGAGTACAGGCAAACCCAAAGGTGTGCACTTACAACTAAAACGGTCAACAACCACGTCTGGGGTCACTTCAGTGGCAAGACAATAAGCTTCGCAGCGCTACTGAATTGCACAAGGGCCCTCACCTTGGAACTTCGGGACATTACTGACGAGATGGAAGGTGGAAATCCTGAGCAAATTCAAAACCTAGACGAGCCAGTGACTCTCCTCGCTCTTTCCCTTGATGTTTCAGAATTAACTGCAGGAAATCCAGCACGAGAACCACCAAGCGGATATGAAGGGGATGTTCCAAATCACATGAGTGAAGATGAGGGCTGTGAGTGGCTTGCTGCGACATATCCCGATGATGATCTAATCGTACTTGGCTTGGTATTCCTTCCAATACGTGCATTCGGGCTGATTCTCTTGCGTGAGCCTATTCACTCAGAACGCGGGCCAATAACATGCTGGCGTCGGCTGGGCTGGTGTGAATGGTGGATGACGAACCTTTTGGATGACCAGGACATACGTCCTGGGGCTTATTTTGAGCCCGATATCATTAAGGGCTGGGAATCGAAGTATGGCCCCTGTCTGCGAGGCTCGAGTGATGACTGGATGGATGCAGAAGGGCTATTCGGGTAGTGAGCAGACGTTCTCTAGAGAGATCACCTTATTAAGGGAAACGATAGCCTCTCTAGGCGTGAAGGTGTAATTGTGGGCTCCCAAAACTCTTGCTCCTGATGGAAGTCGAGCCGAGCTCAGGGTTCAGGATCAACAGCGGTCGATTATTGTTACAGTACGCGTATAGGTGGCTAGTGAATACCCCTGCCCTAACAACGGAGGCGAGCTGAATGTTCTTTTTGGGGGCATACAGTACACTGTTCAGAGTGACCTCTTCGCACCCGTAACACTTTAACTTTCCACAAAATGGCTCCTAGCAAGCCTTCTATACAATTCATTCCTGTGGAAAGACCTCATGTGGTATAATTGGATAGAAGGTAAGCAAGTCATATGGGCCCCGTGATGGTGTTGCGCTTTTTGAGCATGTGGATGTGCTGTGGTAATGGCATACGTGGAAATCCAAGCACGGGAGGCGAGACTACGGGGCCCCGAATTGCGGCTGACCAGAGCCGAGGGTTCGCCTCGGTACGGAGTATAGCGCCCCCAGACCCAGCCAGATGGAGCCGAGCCCCAATTGGAGTGGGAGTCGAACCCCTGGCTAGAGGCTCAACATGGGCCGAATGTAACGGTCTCACCCTACGTGAGACTACACTAACAGCTTGTCGCACGTCATGGACTCATTGAGGATAGTGCAGCTCGGCCCTCTACATCCTGCCCTGCCCCTGAACCCGATACCGGCTCTGTGTTGCTGACGGGAACACAGGCTATCTCCCATGTTAAGCGTGATTTTACATGCTGCGTGACCTGCCATCGTGGTGGGAGACGCAAAGGCATAAGCTGTGTTCAATTCGCTGTCCAGCAAGTAAGAAACTGCCTGTTGTATTTCACATGGCAATTCATCAACAAGACCCGCTTACTGGCACGTAGATAACAGCACGGGGTACCCCAGCCGGGCGCCATCATGATTCATGTGGATCTTACGGACACACTTTCGGCCGTGTCATCGATTCGCCATCGCTCACTCCCTTTAACCTCGGCATCTTTTGGACATACTTCGACGGCAAGCCACTTGTCATGTCTTGAACTTCATCCCTTAACGCGGCCCTTTCCCCCATGTGTTGTTGACCGCTTTCCCATCACAACCGCTGCATCACCACTAAGATCACCATGCCTCCGAATCCAGACTGGGTCAAGCAGCTGAAGCCAGCGTCTCCCCAAGGGGCTGACATCCTCGTAGAGGAGCGGGCAAAGAGCAATGTTGACGTTGACCAACTCGCCGAGTTTCTCTTCACAAAGAAAACCCTCGACCAAAAGGCGGCAATTGTGAAGGCGCTCTCATCAGAGCCTGTCTTCGACAAGTCCAAGAACTATTTTCAAAGCCGCGAGGACCGGTTCGTGGCAGCCCTTGCTCGCGGCAAGCGCATCGAGCAGCTCTCTCGCAAGAACAAGTGGTCCCAGGATGAGTTCGACTACGCCTACCAGCTCACTGGCGAGGCCACGCCATTAGCCATGCACTACAAGATGTTCATCCCCACGATCCGCGAGCAAGGCACGCCAGAGCAGCACAAGCTTTTCCTGGAGAAGGCGCAGAAGTTTGAGATCATCGGGTGCTACGCGCAAACCGAATTGGGCCACGGATCCAACGTCAGGGGCCTTGAGACCACGGCAACATGGAACCCTGAGGACAAGACGTTCACGATGCACAGCCCCCATCTGACGGCATCGAAATGGTGGATCGGATCGCTCGGCAAGGTCGCCAACCACGCTGTCGTGATGGCGCAGCTGGTGATCAAGGGCAAGGCTTACGGCCCTCACCCTTTCATCGTGCCCATCAGGGACCTGAAGACCCACGAGCCGCTGGAGAATGTCCACATTGGAGATATTGGTCCCAAGTTCGGCTTCAACACGGTAAGTAACAGCCCATAGTGACTGTCACTAGGCATCGACTGACACTATTGCAGATGGACAATGGCTTCTTGCTCCTGAACAACGTCAAGATCCCACATGTCAACATGCTCTCCCGCTTCTCCAAGGTTGACCCGGAGACCAGCAAGTACATCCGCCCGCCAACACCGGCTCTCGTCTACGGCACCCTCACATATGTCCGAAGCACCATCGTGCTCGAGTCCGGTGCTGTGCTGGCTCGCGGCGTGACCATTGCCACCAGGTACTGTGCGGTGCGCCGCCAGTTCCAGGACCTCGACGCCAAGGGAAGCGACGTGGTTGAGAACCAGGTGCTCAACTACAGCATGGTGCAGTTCCGCCTGTTGCCTCTGCTCGCCGCGACTTTTGCCCTGCACTTCACCGGTCGCAACATGATCAGCCTGTACCAGGAGAACCAGAAGCGCCTGGCAGCCGGCAACCCGCCGCCAAGCAACGACTCCAAACGACGGCCTGGCCCTGAGGAGCTGACCCCCGGTGCGGACCTCCTGGCCGACCTGCACAGCACATCATGTGCACTGAAGGCATTCTCGTCTACCGTGGCGGCTGAGGGTCTGGAGGTCTGCCGACGTGCATGCGGTGGACACGGATACAGCTCGTTCAGCGGAATCGGCTCATACTACGCCGACTACTTGCCCACGGTCACCTGGGAGGGAGACAACTACATGCTCACGCAACAGGTCGCGCGGTACCTTCTCAAGTCTGCACGCGCAGTGCTGAGCGGTAAGGCAGCCGATAACGACACGACCCGCTTCCTCAAGGTATTCCTCAAGCGACAGGACGTCGGCGCCGCCTTCGACGTGCTGGGCTCAGACCAGGAGCTAGTGGACGCCTTCGCGTGGCGGGTGGCGTACCTGACGTTCGACGCGCTCAAGAAGCGCGACGAGGAGAAGCAAGCCTGGAACTCGCTGCTGGTGGACTTCTACCGGCTGAGCACGGCGCACGCGCAGTACATGGTGGTCAAGAGCTTCAAGGACGCGCTGCACAGCGACAGCATGGGCGGCGCGCTGCCCGCGGAGACGAGGAGCGTCCTGCACACGCTCTTCAAGCTGTTCGCGCTGCACACCCTCGAGAAGGAGAGCAGCGAGTTCTTCAGCAGCGCCGCCACGACCATCCGGCAGATCTCCCTCGCGCGCAAGCAGGTCATGAAGCTGCTCGAGGAGGTCCGCCCCCACGCCGTCCGCCTCGTCGACTCGTGGAAGTTCCCCGACTGGCAGCTCGACTCGAGCCTGGGCCGGCACGACGGCCGCGTGTACGAGGACATGTTCTTCCGCGCGAGCACGCTGAACCCCCTGAACGATGTTGTCTATGATTCGAACCCGGACAGCCCCAACCTGATCAGGCAGGATAACCGGGCGAAGAGCAAGTTGTAGAACTGATGATATATAAGTCTGTTGCTCACGCGAGGCGTTGATGTTTGGCCCTAGATTATGATACAATGCTTTTTAGAGATTAAAGATACAGATACAGAATCATAAACACGATAATAATCCGGTCAAGCGTGCTTTGTTTTGATGGACAGGTTCCAGTCCTTCGGCGTTTACTGTCAAGAGGAATGTGCCCCTGTCCGGCGATACCACACTAACGCCGCGTTGTTTCCACAAGCGGCGAACGAGAAGGAAAGGCACGCGGAAAATGCGGCCGCAAGCTTATAATCCGATAGTGCATTACTGTCGTACCGAATGCGGATCACGGCCGACTCAGCTTTGGCTGACGCCAGCCAGTCAGCCCAGGCAACCCACGACCACATCATCAAAAAAGTTGATATATTCTACCATCCCACCTTAGTAAACAAGTGAAGTTTTCTCATTCTCGTCGAATTTCATGAAAAAAAAAATTTGCTTCATAATACTGATCCTGTGCCGCATTCATGTCATTGACCTTCCTTGACTACACAAATCCTTGACGAACAAGACGCCATGCATCTTATTCTCACCGGCGCAACAGGCCTGGTCGGCTCTGGAGTCCTCGACGCAATGATCAAGATGAAGGGCGTCACAAAAATATCAGTCCTGAGCCGGAGACCTGTCAGAATGGCCGAGGACGCAAAAGACCCACGGGTCAATGTGATCATCCACAAGGACTTTGAAAAGTACGACTCGGATCTGCTCAGCAAGCTGGCCGGAGCAAACGGGTGCGTCTGGGCACTGGGGATAAGCCAGACACAGGTTGGGAAGGAGTGAGTAGACCACAGACTCCCGGTTGAAGCCACGTCGGGCAGAAAGTGTGCAGGCAATTTGGAAGGAAAATCACTGACAATAATTTTCAGTGAATACGTCAAGATCACAAAAGACTACACCCTCCGCGCAGCAGAAGCCTTCCAGTCCCTAGGCACAGAAGACCAGCCCTTCAACTTCGTCTACGTCTCAGGCGAGGGATCAACCCTGACACCAGGCCGCTTCACGCCCATCTTCGGGCGCGTAAAGGGCGAGACAGAAAAGGCCCTAGCCGACATACGGAACGCCAACCCAAAAACCTTCCACGCGTCGTCCATCCGCCCGGCCTTTGTCGACGCAGCCAGGCACGACGCGGTCAAGTCCTACATACCGGCGCCGGGGCCCATGTTGGCCGCGATGCAGACGGTGCTGGGACCGCCCATCAGGGGCTTTTACAAGGCCGGGTGGAGCCCCACGCTGCCTCTGGGGAAGTTCATGACGGAGGTCGCGATGGGGAGGTGGGAGGCGCAGATGCAGGCTGGTGGGTCTGGGGTCGAGAAGGTCGGGGAATTTCCTATTCTTGGGAATGTTGCGTTTAGGAGACTGGCTGGACTTTGATGGTGACCAGCAGTGAGCAGTGAGCAGAAGACATAGATGTTCTTAACAGCGATGTGCGATACTGGTATGGTAATATGAGTTGGGTCTGATCACTTGCGTGTATCGGGCAGCAACCCCCTCTAGATGTGGATATAGAACAGCGAGCGATCTTGTTTAGGCCATTTTCGTCGACAAATGTCTTGTAATTCATAGTAACAGCCTTATGGCCGTCCCTAATCTACTGTGTGGAGAGTCGCCAAGCTTATGTCACCAGTCCCAACCCGCATATTAAAGGTCTCCTTTTCATGTTGGGTAAAAGATCCACTTCAGCCAGGCAACACTTCTCAAAACTCAACATACTTCTACAGTCAATTTTGCGCCACTGAGCCAAATACATGCAGTGTCCATCTGACAGGTCCAGTTCAGCTGCATTATTAAACGGACAGCATCTGCTGACCTTCTGTTTGCCTCCTCTATCACAGCAGTTCCCCTTCAACCCCACGCCGAGCGTCTTTTGCATTGCCTCCTCTCATACACCCGCACCATGGGCGGCGAAGGCCCTACAATTGCCATAATACGGGGTCTTAAGGTTCGGGTCCCAGTTTTAGACCGTTTCTTGGACGCAAATGGAGTTGATGAGACTTACGGCCTTGCTCCCTTCTACAACATTGACCCCGACAAGCAGTCACGGCTTCTACGCTCCAAGGTTGGGGGCGGTGATACACACACTCGCATCTTTGTTCCCTCAAAACTAGGCCATAATGAAACCAATTTTGCATATGTGGCTTGGGCCTGGGAGATGGTTTACGCTCAGAAGGAAATTCTCTTAGACCAGCAGCTCCCTATGAATCCACCAATGGGATGGGCAGCCATGAAGGATGAGATTCTATCCTTTAGTCATGATACTGATTCTAATTGGAAGGCTGCTGGGCACGGAAAGATGGGGTTATTCATTATAGTATCAGATGAACGACCATACATTCCCCAATCACTTCTGCAGCAAATCACTGTGAGTTATTTATCTCTAGTTAACCCCTATATTAACTTGCGGCTGGAGATTTGCTAACCTGCTACTCTCTCTGACAGCCGCCCATTCATTGCGACCAATGCGAGGCGACGTTTGACTTGCTTTCTAAACGACAGAAGCACCGGAGACTGGAGCATGAAATCGATGAGGGAAGCAACCCACTCCCAGACAATGATTAATGTGGATCACCACAACAGCTTGGGCAAAACTTTTATCAGGCACCTGGCTAGTTTGACAAAAAAAAAAGACTCTACTTTTATTCTCTTATTCTGAAAGTGACTCCACGTCTCTCGATTTACGATTATACTTTACAAGCTAGAGCAAACGTTCAAACTCACATAACCCATCTCGACCAGTATTGCACGTAATAAAAGTGAAGCACTCTCCAAATTCCTCTTGACTAGACCAACTCGGTATCTGCTACAATCTCAACCCCAAATTCATTCCAGGTTTGAATTTCAGCCTTCTCTACCACTAGAACGGGTGTCATGTCCTCTAGCCAGACCAGTGGTCTGGATTAACGCCTTGGTAGACATCGCCACGGACGTGGGCGAGCAAGACCTCTGGCCGGATTAGCTGCTGCAGCAAGACGGCGGGACCGTCGGTGCCCGCGCACATGTCCTGGCACTGCGAGGTCTTCGGCTGGGTCGCATTCCGTCCTTGTCGTATTATCCTTTTCTTCGCAGCCCAGCGGTGTCGTCAGAGATGCAGATTGCGTATATGCACATATTCGGTATTCAAAGCATATTGCTAGATTCGCGCATTCCCCCCTACCACTTCGCATATGATGGATCATCATCACGCGCATCATGGCCTCCTTCCTGGCGGCCCTGAAGCGATACTGGACTATCTGCCTTGCCATGGAAAGTGCATGTTTAGCACCAGAGATGGCATGGTAGGTTTATGCCCGTCAGGTGCTGAGATTGGGGATGTTGTGGTTATTATGTATGGAGCATGTGTCCCCTCGTTGCTGAGACCCACGTTGTCCTCCGGAGAATATTTCTTTGCGGGCGAGTGTTACGCAGATGGTGTCATGCATGGAGAGTGTTTTGCTTCGAATCTTGTCGCTGGAAAGGCAGCAGAACCAGAGATTTCCCTTTTGGTATGATGTATGATTTAGAAAAAAGGTTAAGACACCACAGCCAATCAACCATCTACCCAGGTAGCTATCAACGACTTGAAATTTCAAGAGTCAATCGGGCTACGTTCTAGTTCAGCACGTCACTAAGACCGCCAGACGGGAGGATCAACCCACAGGGTAGTCCTAGGTATCAGAGATCTGTGTAAGGGCTTTCGAAGGTTATCAAGACCTCTCCCGTGTGCTACAGACATGCTTGTACTATCAGAAGCTACGATCTTAGCAAGATGTACATTAATACTATTTCACAGCCCCCTTTGTTAGACTGGATCAGCCATCTAGTATGGGCCAACAAGGTTTCCAGGAAGCCAACCGTTTCTACATCACTTAATTATGTGACCTCGAGTACTGTAACAAACAAAATGGGCATGTTGTCTTGAACACACAATGTGTTGTGTGTGTGATATAATTCAATAAACTCCGACCTATGAAGCCTGACCAACGCCCCGTAAATGCCTGTGTATCTCCCCAATCATAACGCGTGTTCAGCTGGGCCAATCTGTACCAAGATTCCCAATCCCCTCCCAACCAAAATGCGCAAACATGGCTCTTGCCTCCATGAATAGTGCCAAAATCGACAAAGAACGCCCATGGAAAAATGCCATCCCATTTTCCAGTTACCCTTTCCTTCCTTTCTCCCTTCAACAACCATTTTCCCTCATCGCAGCAACATCACCGCAACAGCCAGCCCACCCAGCCTCACCAGACCAATTTTCCCAAACTACCTAAGCGCCACCCACCTATCCCTTCAACAACCCCTTCAGCTCGCCAAACTTAACCGGCTTGACGAGGAACTTATTGATCCCCGCGACAAGCGCATCGTCCTGCGCCTCGGCGCTCGCCAGCCCCGTGAGCGCGATGATCGTCGCGGCCGGCTTGACGCCCCTCTCGGCCTCGAGGGCGCGGATCTTTCGCGTCGACGTGAGCCCGTCCATGACCGGCATGGACAGGTCCATCAGGACGTGGGTGAAGGGCTTTTGGGCGGTGGTGGCGGTGGTGGTGGGAGGCACGATGCCGTTCGGGTTTTGTCCCGGCGCCGCTCCTGCTGTGGTTGCCGTCGTCGTTGTTGCTATTGTTGGCGGGCTGGTGCCGCAACTACTCAAGGGCGGCGAGGGTAACGCGGCCGGCGTTGATCCCGTTCCGGCCCCTCCTCCTCCACCACAGGCGGACTCGTACTTCTCCAGCGCCACCAGCCCGTTGCTCGCGGTCGCGTAGCTGAGGTTCTGCTTCTTCATGAACATGACCAGGAGCTGGAGGTTGATCTCGTTGTCGTCGACTAGGAGGACGTGAGGGCGCGCGGCGAGCCCTGTCGTTTCTTCCGCCCCGGCGGCTGTGCTCTTCTGTCGTGGTGTGGGAAGCCTCTCGGGCGGGGCGGAGATGGACCGCGACGCGGAGCGAGCCCTGCCGTGGGCGGGCGACATCTTCTGTTCTGCCGCATTTGGCTTGGCCTGTGCAAGCGACTCAGACGAGGCTTCGTTGTCGCGGTCGGCCTCGCCTTCGCCATTGACTAGTACTCCTGGACCTGGGCGGTGAGGAGGCTGAGCTCCATTACTAGGCATGGTCGCTGTTGACACCTTTCCCGCGGTCCCCGCTTCCTCGGCGATCCGCGCTTTCTCAGCCTCGAGTAACTTGTCCCTCTCGCGCCTCATGGCCTCCGGGTCTGAGTCTTGGCGCCCAATGACGATGCGCTGCTTCTGCGCTGCCGTCACAAAGTCGATGTCTTGGGCTTGACTCGAGTCCTTGGTGAACTTGTGCATGACGCTCGCAAATTTGCGCGGCCCAAGAGGCTGGGTGACCGGGACGGCCTGGATGCCCTTCTCGAGAAGCGGGCCGGCGACGTTGACGCGGAAATCCGATGCTTGTGCCGTGTTACTGCACAAGACTATCACATTCGCCGGGCCTGTAGAGGCTTCTTGGTCGCTGTGCCACTTGAGAAGCATGTCTGTCGATGTAGGCGGCAGAGGGAAGAGCATATACTCGCATGCAGAGGCCCCGGCGATGTTCTCGTTCGATTCCATGGCATGACCGGTCCGTCTTTCGACTTGCATCCCAAACCACTCCTCAGAATTACTCCGTAAAGTATCTTCTAGGTGGTCCAATCCTCTGTAATCAGAGTCGCACAGCTCAATGCCAGCTTCTAATGCAAGATCGCAGGGGTCGACGATGCACATCTTGGAGTCTTTCACAAAGCCTGTGTCGAGCTGCTCATGCTCCGGAACCTTTTCAACCGTGGGCAGCGTTAAGACCACGTCGACTTCGGTTCCAAGATTCTGCGTGCTGCTCACAGAGATGGTCCCGTCCAGAGCATCCACAATCTGACGGACAATGCTGAGCCCAAGCCCTGTTCCCGCCGCAAAGGGATCTTCCTGGGAGAAAGGGGAGAAGAGCCGCGTCCTCTGGAATTCTAGAGACATACCCTTCCCAGAGTCGACGAAGCGCAACCGTATCCTGGTACTGGTCTCTGTCTCAGACTCGACCTGCAGTGAGACTCCGACGAAACCCGCATCTGTGTATTTCAACGCATTTCCCAGCAGGTTCATCACGATCCGGCGAAGCGCGCCAGGCTGCGTCCGTACGTACCAGCTGTGTCTCGGCTTGATATCGAGGATAACAACCGGGTCGATCTCGGGAATAGACGGGCTCTGGGCAGGGAGTGAGGAATCGGCGAGGGATGAATGAGCCAATCCTCCCCCGGAGGCTTGAGGGTCGTGTAATGTGCCGTGGTGCGTCCTCCTGAAGGCGAGTCCCGCCGTCACGGCATCAACCACCTCCTCCACCAATGCGGCTAGGTCGAATTCTGCCGTCAGGCCTACGATGCTTCCCACCGTTTCCCGCCTATGGCTAGACTTGGACTGATGACCTCGTTTTCTCGTGGAATTCCCCTTGCGGAGCTTGTTGATCTTTGCGTAATCGAGGACGTGGTCTATGGTGTCCAAGAGAGTCTTTCCGCAGGTCTCGATCGAGCTGAACAGCCCTGCTTGGTAGGCTGACACCGCAGTCTCGTGCAAGAACTCCACTGACCCAAGGATACCGTGTAAGGGTGATCTAGATGTCATTAGCCGGGGTCGAGGTCCATCTACAACAACGCCGTTTCTCACCTAAGCTCATGACTAATCGAAGCGATGAAGGTCGTCTTGGCCAGGTCGCTTTTCTGTGCTTTTGCCCTCGATATCTCACTCATTATGCTGTTGCCAAAAGCCTTAAGATATGGCAGCTCGTTGTCAGGGTTCATGAGGCGGCCAGCCATGGACGTCCATATAAAGCCACCCGCTATGTATCTTCCCTCGGTGAAGTCCCACAGCGGCAGAAAGATGAGTGATCTAATTCCTGGGAGGACCTTTAGCAACTCGCTCGGTATGAACCGTTCCTTCTTGTTGCGCCCTGGCTTTTCGTTTCGTGCGGCCGAGGAATCTAAACTAGGGTCAACAGTGGCTGGCTGAGGCTTGTCTTCTGCGGATAACTCGTCGCCCGAGCTGATGCCGCTGCCGGTATCTGTGAAACTAAAGAATTTCCCGTGTGGGAAGTTCTTCAGGTACCGCTCCATGTTGTCTTCTGGAAACTGAAAATCCTTGCTCTCTAGCCGGCCGTACTGCTCATGCTGAGAGACGGATAAGCCCATAACCTCGCAGACCGGGTATCGTCGCTTTCCTCGCAGGTCGTCCACAGACTCCCCCGAATCCATCCGGCGGTTTCGTGGCCGCCGGGTAATCGTCGAATCGCTCTGCCGGTCGCTGCCTGATGTGATGCCCGAGGAGGCATCGGCGTGGTCGGCCGGTAATCGGTCCAGGCCCTGAAAGGTCCGAGACGAAGTGTTGAAGAAGACCACGCCTTCAGCACCCGTGGACTTGCGCATGATGTGAGTAGCTCGCTGTAAGATCTTGTTGGGGTCGTCATCGCTGCTCTTCTTGTCTGGAAGCTTGGTGGATTCCCTCGGTGACGGTGGCTCCGAGGGCTTGTTGTTGTCTTTACCGGTGGGCACAGTAATTTCGTCAAGATCTTCCAGCATCTTCTTGGCGTTCTGTGTCTGCTTGCGCATGACGGCAGATATGACGGGCGAGGCTTTTTGGTCTTCCAGAGACGTGTTGATGGGCATAGTGGTGGTCGAAGTGTTTACAACCTCGGGTTCGTCTCCGCCGATCGGGATGCCCTCGATGAAGTCGGCAAGGCCCCTTACCATTCTCGACCCGTTCATCAATGCATCGCGGTCTTTTGCGAGCTCCAGGTGCTCCATGATCGTGGCAGCGACGTCCTCCATGAAGATCAGCTCATCGACGCTCAGACCGGAACGCGGCTCCTCATGCGACACGGCGTACACCCCGATCCTGTGGCCAGCCTTGGTCTTTATCGGGACCCCAGCGTAAAACAAGACCCCGGGCTTTCGGACAACGTAGTCCCGGTCTTTGAAGCGGTCGTCCAGGCGCATGTCGGGCACGACGAGGGCCTCGGCGGTATAAGTACGGCCATCGTCATCGGTGGCAGTGTACTTTGACTTGAAGCTGTGGTGGCAGACGGCGTCACTTCTCTTGATGATGGTGTTTCCCAGCCAGACCTCATCGCCGGGCATATGGCGGCGATCGGACAAGAGCGAAAGTGTGCGGGTTGCCTCTGTAAGAATATACTGCTGGTTGCTGTCAATCAGAGAGATCATGGAGCGGCGGACACCAAGGCGCAGAGCAGCCAGCTGTGCAAAGGCGGTGAGGGCCTTGTCGCCAGAGACTTTAGGCCTGTAGCCCTCGTAGGTGAGACCCCAAGCACTGTCGCCCCGGGCATCCTCGCTGACGTCGACCAAAGAGTTCTGGGCATCCTTCCATGGCTTGTAGTACCTTTGTGGGGAGGAATGTTAGTGAGGGCTGCGCTGCAGGCAGAAGGGGGCGAACAGTAGGAGCTTGCCTGTGTAGGTCGCGCTCTCGCGCCGCTTCAGGACGCATCGGTCGGTAGCCCTAGGCCCTGCTAAGTTAGGAACGGGTGACGCTCCTAAGGGTAAGGGAATGGTGATCTGGTCTCGCGATGGTGGGAAAATTTTCGGTTTCGGCGGGTGGCTTCTGGGCGGCGGAAAACCGGAGAAGCGAGTCGAGTGCACCCGTCAGCCGTTCGTCATGGCGGAAAGAATTGTGCAGTTAGCTTTCCGATGGGACTGGGAACATGACTGGTAGGACCTGCGGAGCGAGTAAGAATGATAATGAATGGGAATCGGGAATCAAACTTTCCCAAGGCAAAAGGGCATGCATGTGTTTGTCAGAACAGTAATCCGTATGCATGCTGTGCCTGGCTGGTCTGGCTGGTCTGGCTGGTTGTCTGGCTGTCTGGCTGTCTGTCCTCCACAACGGGGAAGGGTATTGCCCCGCGGGCGAAGCTGCTCATCAGCATGCGCCCCAGTGTTCCACAGCAAGTGGCGATTCCTTACTGCTTTTCCGATCTAGGCGGTGCCATACAGGGCCCGCATCGTTTCGAGGTCGGCCTAGAACATCTGGTACCGTGGCTCGGGCGTGGCAGGCGTGGACCCACTTCCAAGATTTTCGTGGCACGCGGGTCTGAGCTGCAGTGTGCACCCGCCTGAGCCTGCTGAGATGGCCCAGCTATTGGAACTGACAGCTCTTGGGGTGGGGCTCTTTGGGCCATTGCCTTGCGAGGGTTAGGTGTGTAACACAACAGTGGGCAGTCGCAGTACACTAGTGGCCTGCCTAGTGGGCAACTCCCGGGCGTTCCTTCCTTGTCCGCACCGACTCCGAGCTGGTACTTCCTTCGACCAGCCAAGGCAAGGCAGCTGCAGTACTGTACAGGTGGCCAGTGAGCTCACTATGACTTCCGCCCTTCGCCTCGACAACCACGCCGCTCACCGGACCTTATTTTGCATCACCTTGTGCTGCTTCACCCACGTGTAATGTATAGCAACCGCATGCAAAAGTGCAACCAGACTCGCATGTTAGCACACTGCTGCATCCAACAAATGCTCTCCACTGCATCTACCCAATCAAGCGTATCGTCCCGCCACGGTTCCAAACAGGCAACTTGACACAAGAGGCAGGAAATCAATCTGCATATGATGCCTAAGAAGTGAAATGACGAAGCTTGTTATCCTCAAACCCCTGAAAGCGCATGCTTACTTGGTCGAATGATTGTCACGAGAGGAGATACAGAGGCAGGGCAACTGTCCTCAATACACCAATTGAAGTTAAGTCGCCGCTACTTTCTATACAAGGAAGAGGTCTTGGCTGAATTTGTAGGGGCACGGTTTCAACACTGAGCCTAAGGTGTGGGTGCTGGCGCCACAGTGAATGTGCAAGCAGTGAATGTGGCCCAATGTGCGCACACACACCCTCTCAATGATCGAGGTTCAATTGATTCTTACTCAGACCTGCTCATGTCTTTTCTCTCGTGTATCTATGGCAGTCTGACTCTATCCGTGTGTGCGCGAATTACCATTGTGTTTGGTGTGTTCGAGAGCCTCTAAATCCAATGTTGTACTGAATCGCTGCGGAACCCATCCCACTCCCGGGTACTACGTTAGCAACCCTGAAAGTTCGAATTTGGGTTCGGGGTAAGTACCCCAGCACCAAGAGGCCGTTGCTTGATAGCTGCTGCAGATAACGGGGGCGGTCTACCGTCTTGACTCTAGTGGTGTCAATGCACCACGCGACTTTTGAACGTGTGGAAATAACGGCATTCAATACACGCGAATTCGACCTAAGCAGCTAAGGAATCAACAGATACATGTCCGGTCAGTTTTGAGTCTTTGACCTCCGTCGCAAGGGCCTAGCAACTAAGATTAACACGATATCGCGCCATGCAGGCGAAATATGGGGCAGCATGCAGGCACAGGCGCGATAAATTAGATCAATAAACCAACAGGCCCGCCGGCCAAGTCGCCAAGTAGAGAGGAGAACTAACCAGCTTCCGCTTCGAGACAAGAGGTGCTGTGGTATCTCAACAAATTTGCACCGAGCAGGCAATCCTCAGGGTGCACGTCCACCATGATTTGTCCACTGCGATGGTGTCTTCGCGCGGGCCAAGAGGCTGCACGCATTCAATGGCGGTGATATCTGCATCCAACCGCCCAGATGGTACGTGACTGGTTGGAGAAGGTGACATCGGCTGTGGCACCCATATTCCTTGGGAGGTGAGTTTATATAAACTACAAGTTGTCGTCACGCTTGAGAGTTGTTGCAATAGAGGATTGACGGTTCTCGCCTCACATTCGCTGTGCCTGCCCTTCGTTTCCAGTCGCCATGAAGGGCTTCACTCTCCTCTCCTTGGCCCTGCAGGTCTTGACTGTCCAGGCAGTCAGCCCACCCCGCGGTGACGGCTTCCCTAAGACCAACGGCACCCGTCTGCTCTCCTTCAACGAGACTGTGCCAGGTACCCGCCTGTCCCCCAGGTCTGTGTCTCTCGCCTGGGTGGAAAGCGAGACCGACGGGAGCTACATCTCGTCTGGCAGCGACGGCGCCCTAATCATTTCGAACGCGGTCACCGGGGAAAACTCAACCTTGGTGTCTGCTGATCAGGTGCCGGACGATAGCTACGACTATTGGATTAGCAGCGACTCTACCAGAGTCCTCTGGGCCACCAACTACACGAAGCAGTACCGCCATTCCTACTTCGCCGACTACTTCATCCTCGACGTGCAAAGTGGCGTGCTTACACCGCTTGTCGAGGACCAGGTTGGCGATATCCAGTATGCTGAGTGGAGTCCCACTGGTGATCGGGTCGCGTTCGTCCGTGGCAATGACCTCTACATCTGGACAGACGGCGAGGTGACGAGGATTACCAACGACGGAGGCCCTGACACGTTCAACGCCGTGCCTGACTGGGTGTACGAGGAGGAGATCCTTGGAGACCGGTACTCTCTCTGGTGGAGCCCTGACGGGACCAGGATCGCTTACCTGAGCTTCAACGAGACCGGGGTTGGCACCTTTACCGTGCCCTACTACGCGGCCAACACCCAATATGGCCCGTCCTACCCGCGGGAGCTCGAGATCCGGTACCCAAAGGTTGGAGCAAAGAACCCAACGGTTCTGTTCAACCTTCTGAATGTTGACGACTCGACCGTCACGAACGTCCCCATCGACGCGTTCGGTGCCGACGATCTGATCATTGGCGAGGTCGCATGGGTCACCGAAGACAGCTCGAATGTCCTCTTCCGCGCCTACAACCGCGTCCAGGACGCCGAGAAGGTCGTGAATGTAAATGCCGGGGATGCCACAAGCTCCGTAGTACGAGAGCGCACCGAGACTACGGGGTGGCTCGATAACAACCTTGCCATCCAGTATATCGGTCCCTTGGGCGGGAACGGCAGCACAAATGCCTCGTACCCCGCCGGCGCCAGCTACTACCTCGATCTCTCTGACGAGTCTGGCTGGGCGCACATCTACCTCTTCCCCGTCAGCGGAGGATCTCCGATCCCTCTCACCTCGGGCGAATGGGAGGTCCGTTCGATCCTCAAGGTCGACAGCAGCCGCGGCCTGGTGTACTACACATCGACGGAGCGCCACTCGACCGAGTCACATCTCTACGTCGTGAACTACCGCACCGGCGCAAAGCGAGCACTCGTGGACGACACTGTCCCGGGCTACTGGTCAGCCTCCTTCTCAACCGGAGGGTCATACTACCAGCTCTCCTACCAGGGGCCCGACGTCCCATACCAGGAGCTGTACAGCATCAACAGCACCACGCCCCTGCGCACGCTCGAGGACAACGCGGCCTTCATCACGACCATAAACGAGTACAGCCTCCCAGCCACCACATGGCTCGAGCTCGACCACCCGGACGGCTCCAAGCTGAACGTCCTGCAGCGCCTGCCGGCCAACCACGACCCGGCCAAGAAGTACCCGGTGCTGTTCAACCCGTACGGTGGGCCCGGCGCGCAGAACGTCAACAAGGCGTGGCAGGCGCTCAACTGGAACACCTACGTCTCCTCCGACCCGGAGCTCGAGTACATCCAGTGGGTCGTCGACAACCGCGGCACGGGGTACAAGGGCCGCGCGTTCAGGGCGCAGGTCACAGGCCACCTCGGCGACCTCGAGGCGCAGGACCAGGTGTGGGCCGCGCGGCAGATCGCGCAGGAGCTGCCCTCGGCCGACGCGGACCACATCGCCCACTGGGGGTGGTCGTACGGCGGGTACCTCACGTCCAAGGTGGTCGAGCTCGACAGCGGGGTCTTCTCGCTGGGGCTGATCACGGCTCCCGTGACGGACTGGCGGTTCTACGATTCCATGTACACGGAGCGGTACATGAAGACGCCCGAGCTGAACGAGGCTGGGTATAACGCCTCTGCGGTCCGGAAGACGGAGGGGTTTAAGAATATCGCGGGTGGCTTCCAGATCACCCACGGCATTGGCGATGACAACGTGCACTTCCAGAATACTGCTGTTCTGACCAATAACTTGATGGGCCAGGGGGTCAGCCCGGAGAAGTTTGACTCCGTGTTCTTCAGTGACTCTGATCACGGTATCAGGTACAATGGTGATGGTGTCTTCCTGTACAAGACGCTGACGAAGAGGCTCTGGGAGGAGAAAAATAGGACCCCTGGTAAGACTGCGGAGAGCCACCAATGGAGCAGAAGGAAGGAGGGAGTGGCTGAGAGGATTTTCGAAGCGTAAAGCGTAGAAAAACTCTGAGCATACTCTGAGCATAAAGCAAAGACACAACCCGTTCTCCAAATAAAGCTAATAATTACTGCAAGACGATTGCACGCCGCAGCTGCCATCTTAACTCTGTCTTCGAGGAGCTCAAACATTTCCTGCTAACCAGCACAGCATGATAAGTAACATATCTGTGGTGCGTTGTCGTTGAAATGTTGTTGAATTGTAGATACTGCCATCTTGTTACCGTTTCAGGGAAGCCAAAATCCATCCATAGCGCCGTCATCTCCCCGCACACTGTGCCCGGACTGAATCAGGAGTCTGAGATGCGATGACAGTTTATTTTCACCAACAGCTGACTTCAACGGGCGTATGACTTCCAAAACACAACACTTGATCCAATTTACTGAGAGTAGAGGTCCATTGCGTGTCAATTGATTACATCGCAATGATTGCATCGGGGAGGAGGCTACGAAGCGAAGTCATGAGGCGCATGAACCAAGCGGTTTCGACTGGACTCTTGGTCTCGGCATCTCGTCTAACAGAGCTTGCTGAATGGGACGAGGAGATCGGCTCAAGCTCGATCTCGAATCGGAACCCCGTCCCAGATGATAAGGCTTTCCAGACGGGCTGGTCCTCACCGCAAGGCCTCAATCCAGCAACTTACATGATTAGGCTCACCGAACCTTAACGAACACATAAGATGAGCAATCTTTCGAGTCGAACATCGTCACCGAAGCAGAAGTTGGTATGACCGACGCAGACACATGGTTTCAGGGAGTAGCACTTGGACCGGAAACGAATTTCAAAAATCAATGGTAGACTTGTCTTTGAGTTGTCGAATTATACTCGCTACTAGTACTCGTAGGAACGGTGAAAATTCACTGTCATGATCGACGGGCGATGCATTCATATGATCTGCGCCTCACAACTCAATTGGGGTAATAACGAAAAGCTCTCACCTCAAAAAGCTCGCCGAGACCAATTAGGTTTGCGTCTCATCTAAGCTCAATTCATGCCCAGTGAAACGGGTTCGGCCGCGTGCAAAAGATCGGGCGACATTTTGAAACCCCCGTGCGGATCACTAGCCGGGTTTCGAATCAACAACACTATTAAATTATTCAACATGAGCCATCGTGCTGGCTTTTCCGTCCTCGCAAATTCGCGTTGATTATGCAACAGAGTTGGTATTCCACGTTATTCGGAAGATAGTGTCAACACAATGCTTAGGGGCATCTTCATCCTCTCCGTCGGTAAGGCCACCAGAATATGCGCAGAAGCCTCAAGCCGGATAGGATTGCTGACATGAATATTTCCAGTGGCTGCGGTAGCCTCGGCGCTGCCTCGTGGGATCACAGTGATACCAGGCGGAACCGCGGACACCGTCACACCACTTACAGCGCTTTCCTCCAAAAGCGCTGGAGCCGTGGCCTCAAGACAAGTCCCAGCCCCGGCCCCAGCCGTGCCGCTGAGGATAATGCCCCTCGGGGCCTCAGTCACGTTCGGCACGGGGTCCTCGACGGGCGACAGCTACCGCAAGGACCTGCTGGACAAGCTCGTGGCGGCGGGGCAGACGGTCACCTTCGTGGGCGAGTTCGAGAACGGCAACTTCACCAACCGGCAGGTCGAGGCGACCCCAGGCTTCGTGATCAACCAGATCGCCAACTCGTCCAACGCGTCCGTGCCCAAGTTCCTGCCCAACCTGGTCCTCCTCGACGCGGGGACCAACAACTGCAACGCGGGGGGTCTTGTCCCGGACGCGGGCGCCAACGTCTCGTCCCTGATCGGCAGCATCTATGCCCAGAGCCCCGGGTCGACGGTGATCCTGGCCTCGGTCCTCGTGAACAAGGTCCCCGCTCAGGAGGCATGCCGAGTCGACGTGAACAACCAGTATAATGCACTCGCCGCGCAGCTCACCGGCAAGGGCGCCAAGTTTGTGCTGGTGGACATGAGGAGCTCCGACGGGCCGACTATCAACGATCTCGCTGATACCAGGCATCCGAATGATGCTGGCTATGTGAAGATGGCTAATGTGTGGATGCAGGGCATCCAGCAGGCCCTCGCGAAAGGTTTCATCACGGCGCCAGTGGCCAATGGCGTCGCTGCTGCTGGCGTCGCTGCTGCTGGCGTCGCTTGATCGCGGCGCTGGTGATTCTTGGATTTATGTGTAGATACGACGGTCGCTGGAGTAGCCTTGGGTATATAAATTAAAGTGACTTTCAAAAGAGCGAAATGCTTCGATGGCCAAGTACATCGGTGAAACCCTCCTTAAAAAGCTAAGGAGTACGTAGCCAATCCACTTCGGAAGTTGTCAATGACTATGTTCTCATGAGCCTTTATCTCCCGTCCCAAACAATACTAGTAGGATCTTCCTGAAGTGGTGAACAAGACCCTTAGCTTTTGGCCGCTGTTTCTGAGTCGAGCCAGAAGAAGGGTCAACGGTTGTTGGATGCTCCTATAATCCAGCACATGCAAGCCATCAATGATGCAAAAAACTGCAGATCCTGGAACAAGCTCTAACACATCTTTGAACACATCTAGAGCTTTTTCCCACGAGTCAAGCGTCCCACTCAGGCGTGAGAATCGTTCCTTGGACAGATCCTTCTCCGAGTCAAATCGCGGTGGGAGCAACTCGATCAGTTGCCGTATCAATGCATACAGCAGGGCCACCAAAGATCGGTGCTCACGCAAAGTCGTTCCATCTGCTCGAGATACATGGCAAAAATACGATATAACACTGAGATGATTCTCATCCGTCATGTCGATGACCCTGCTAGCTAACAGCGTGAGAGGATTGCTGGAATCGAAGACTTCCACAACCGGGCCGGCGAGCCAGAGTAAAGAGGATATGGTACCTTGTGACCACTCCTTCAGTCTCAGTATGATCTCTGGCTCGAAAGGTAGTGCTCGATCGTCGTCAAATATTGGGCGGACTCGGTCGCGACAGAAGTGGTCCTCAAGGCACGCCGAGCGGACCTCGATATCATCAAGAAGTTCCTTAACTGGATAGGAAGATAAAATGTTAGCGAGGGAACCGGCCTAATTATGTACGTCGACTTGCCTCTTGGACTCTGGTGAGAAGTTGTAAACCTCCCAGGGCCATCGCTTGGGAGACTCTCCGGGATACCAAGCAAGAGTGACTGGGATCGCTCGTTTCGTAGATTTTCTTGCAGAAGCAGCTTCAGACTGTGCCCAAGTCGGTGTTGACGATTCAGTTCCTCTCGTCGGTATGCCTCAAATCGCGCCTCCTGGCGTTGCAATCTCTCTTCGAAATACTGACTTTCGGCTAGCTGCCTTGCGAGGCCTGTTGCACCAAGCCTCATGTCCTCAACATTTCGATCGTCGAGGCTTTCGACTTTGTACCGAACGAATTGCCCCTCTGCCCTGGAGCTTTGGGCCGCCAGACGAGTAATCCGCTCAGACCGTTTCACTATAAGGTCCAAATCTTCTTTGAAGTTGGCAACAAGGTCATCATTGAAGCTTTTGAGAAGCCTTTTGCGCTTTTTTTCCATGATCCAGTCCATGATATCTGACAGGAAAAGGAATACTTGTCCGTAGAATTCTGACACTAAGCGAATCATCGATTCTGTCGGGAACAGCTTGATATCAATTTGTATTTCTTCAATGCATTCGCCGATGGTGGAAAGACTTTTGCCGAGACCTTGGGCCAATTTCTCGTGGTTGTCACTAGCCTTAAATCATAAGTCAGTGTCAATTGCACTTATATTGCGATAGTGGTATATTGATGACAGGACATACTTGGATGACGACGTGCAAAACGCCTGTAAATATCGAGATGTACTCGTTGCCCTCAGGGAGACTCGGAATGCCCAACAGAGACTTGTGGGTGTTGATAGTATCACAGAATCTGTGAAACAATCTTTTGGTTTTGCCCGCTATGCCATCTGTCCTCTTGAAATCATACTTCAAGTGAATCTGTTTGACTTGCTCGATCACCCCCTCGATAGTAGGGACAAATTCGGTGAGGCTGACCCTTTCCTTCTCCGGAAATGTCTGGTAGAATTCGTGGAACTTTTGCGCCAGTCCAGGAGCCTCTCGACGAATGACTTGAGTTATCTGGTCATGCTCCCTGAGATTACATGCCTTAGTAAAAAATGGAAAAACGTGCTTTTTAAGCCCCCCTCCCAACACCTGTTTCGTTTGGAAATGAGTAGGAGGAGCCATACCCTGTTTGTGAAAATTCCGAGGCAGTATTTTGGAAGAACTTCCGCAGCAAACTCAGCATGTCAGGCGGCTCATCTCTGATCTCCTGCGAAAGCACTTGGCCGAGCTCGTGAGCATCGCTGCCAGGCGGCAAGCGAGGTACAACCTGAGCGCCGTAAGCTAGCAAGATATTTCTAGAGTGGCTCATTTTGGCGACTGATTGTTTGTGAGGAGACTTTTAACTTGTTCCGGTGTATCAAGCGGATCGATGTAATCTATGGTGCCAGATCGAAGTCCCGATATGTCGACACCATGGCCACTTTCTTTCAATGGGATTCAATTAGGCCAGTCGCAGCCCTGAGTTGGTAGGATTCACCGTTGCGGACTTAGGATTTGTCCGCACCATCGATTTCTGCCCAGGTATTGTGCCTAGGCGAAACTTGCAAGTTGTCGCCCGACCTGGGTACTCTGTGTCACCGTTCGCCCCTCTTTTAGATAAAGTGCATAAGCGATGTCGTCTAAATCACAGCCACTGTCTGCCTGGATGTTGTGTAATAAGCACGGCCACCAATGGTCAACTGTTAAACATCCACGAATAAGCATGAGATCGGCATGTTTGTCTGATGAGGACTAGCTTGACTTTTGATTCTCCTTCTTACTCGCTGCAGATTTTCGTTCGCCGAGACATGCTGACCGCCCTTAGAAAATGTCAGAGCTCATCGGGTTACACAAGTGAACGACTGCATCTTTGGCCCCATAGATGATGCACGGGCACAATCACAATAAGCCACTGAAAATGTGGTGGAACCCACCCAGATATGCTAATCCACCCGTGTATTTCTTGCAGGTTGATGGCAAGGCTCTGATATACCATAGTATTTCAATGAGCGCGGCCGTCCCAGGCATGATATTCTCTTGCGATGTCAGCTTTCCGCAGCCCAGATGACCTCAGAATGTTGGAAGGTATCTGTATTCAGCCAGTAAACTGAATCATATCCGCGTCTGGATCACCTTGTATACGCTGATCTTCTTTCGCCACTTTACTACTGGTGTTTCTCTCGTTACATGGTCCACCTCACCTGGTTGGGGTTACCGGATTCGACAAAGGCCGCCAGCATCCAGGACTGAGTACCTTCTTAAGCCAGAAAGACATGGCCAGCAACATGGACAACCCACACGAAGAAACACGGTCACCTCAATCTCAAGATAATGAGTGCAGGAAATCTCCCGTTCAGGTTCCGCCTACTGATGACCACCATGAGCAACCATGGATACGTTACCGGACTGAGTATCGCAATCAAAGCACAAACGATGTCGTCTGGGAACAAGACTCTCGAACACCGATTGACGGTCGTCACGATGGCACCGATTCTATCAACGATCCCATCTTTGAGGTCTTGACAACATACAGAGCGAGAGGCGACGGTGCAAAGGCAAAGCGCTCATCCCAGCCTGAGGATGGGAAGCGAGAAGGACCACCACCGCGTTCTTTCGGCACCCCGGCTTCTCACAAATTGCGAATTTACTCACCAGCTATCCGTAATGCATTGAACTCTGTTGTCCACTACTACCCAAGCCAATCACTGAATGGTGACGTGCTCGAGGTCAACTGGCCGTATCCTGTGTTGGTGCATCATTATGATGAACTTGAAGAGTTCCGCAGAAAGGTCCCTGCCTGCAGAAAGAGTCAAGTGATTTGTGCGTCAGAGAGACTAATGCAGCCGAGGACATCCAGGCTCTCTTGGCCTATCTCGATCAGACTGTCATGGACGACGTCAAGGCTGAGATGGATCGCATCAAGAGAGGCTTCATGAGTTTTGACAACATGTGGTATGCCTATAAGCCGGGAGCAACGGTTATTTCACAAACCAAAGAAACAACTTCCTGGTCAGCATTCGTGGTCAAATCGGTTAGCGGCGGAACCCTTGTCGACCCTCCTGAGCCGTGGGCGATACGGGGCTGGTCGCTCGCGTTCGATGGCCTGTATCTTGGTCGCATATCCTGTGCAAAGGAGATGCAGAAATTCTCTGGTGAAGTTCGAACAGATTGGCTTCGTGTGATTCCGGGTACTGAGATCACCAGAGACGAGGAATCCAAGAAGCTCATCGATTACGGGAGGTTGTATTGGAGCCTCGTCGACAAGCGATGCAAGTATCACGCCGGTGATTCTTGTACCTTTCCTTATAATAAGGCAAGTGGCTGTGCCGTGAGTCTATCCGGCATACATGCATGCCCGGCAGAAAAACGGCTTCTCTATCCTGATCACTGTCTTTCGAGGCTGAGCCTTCTAGCGATTATGCTGACAACAGCGCTCCAGGTTGAAGGGCTCGTGATGACAGATGTGCAACAGTACTACGCAGAAAATTACTCTTCTAAGCCCAGATTTCTAGATTCTTCGGACCTCCGTAGATGGACCACCGATTGCAATTGCGCTGTCTGTAAGCAGCGATCAGTCAACCTCGAGACAGGGGCGCGATCTGTCTTCGAGTTTTACACCAGGACAACACGTATCATTTCTCCAGAGCTCTCAAATCATAAATACCTCCTTTGTCCTTCTGAAATACCGGCATTTGTGTTCAAGACTCGAACATGGGGTGAGTCTCCATGCCAATCCCAACGAGGTGCTTCGTACTAAGTGGCACTTGCATTTAGAACGGTTTCACGTCGAAAATTTCAGAGAGCCACAATTCCAGCAACAGATGATCAACAGCCTAGTCACGGATGAAGAGCGAGTCATCACTCTGAAAGCTCTTGCCGAGAGTTTCATACGAGTCAATCAAGATGGCGTTCCTATTGAAAGACCAGCATGGACTGCAGACTTCGTCAAGGGAAAGGGAACTGGGATGACGTTCCTTCTGCATGGCAGGCCAGGCGTGGGGAAAACGTACACTGCTGGTTAGTTTCTTCTCCTCTTCCTTACTGTTTCCTGGTTTTCTCTGTCAGAAACAAGCTAACAGACTTCTCAGAATGCATCGCCGAATATACAAAGCGACCACTGATGACACTGACAAGCAGTGACATTGGGACAGACCCGAACTCCGTGGAACTGAATTTGACGAAACATTTTAAAACGGCGAAAAGCTGGGGGGCAATCCTGCTTATAGATGAGGCTGATGTATTCATGGAACGGCGGTCAAGTAACGACTTGACACGGAACAGCCTGGTGGCTGGTCAGTATCAAAACACACTCACACCTCTACCCACTTTTTCATATTTCCAAGACATCACGGTTTTAAATCCGTGCCAACCCATTTCAAATTATCATGAAGAACACCAGCACTGACGAAGACGACTCACAGGGTTTCTTCGTGCCTTAGAATTCTACGACGGCCTCCTCTTCCTTACAACGAACCGTGTTGGGGCTTTTGACGACGCTTTCATCTCGCGGGTACACATTCAGTTATATTATCGAGATTTCACTGATTTTGAGCGTAAGAAGGTGTGGAAGACTTTCATCGAAAAGCTTCACAATGACAGCGTGGACGTGGAGTCAGGGAAACTGTACATGCGTGTTACTACACCCGCCGAGGAATATATCGATGGCGAGCAGATCCGAGCCATCAAATGGAACGGTAGGGAGATTAGAAATGGTATGCAAACTTCGGGTCCGAATTCAATTACGTTTAGTGAGAAGGCAATCTCGGGCTGACCGTTCCATTGAAACAGCATTCCAGACTGCGGTTGCCCTCGCTGAACATGAAGGCAAGCGGGACAAGGAGGGGACCATCCTTGTAACCGACCGTCACTTGAAATCTGTCTTGGCTCTCTCAAAAGACTTCAAGAAGTATTTGACTGAGCTAAATCAAGGTCATGATGAGGCGGAAAGGGCGCGGAGAAGGCTGGAGAGGCTAGACGACTTTGGTGAGGTGGCTGGACCCAGCAAGTGATGATAATGATTTGGGGAAACTACTCTAGATTGACACCAACACCACATTTACTTTCATAGGTGGACTTCCTTAAAAGCGTCTTGCTCTTCATTCCATGATTTGACAATTGGCGACTGTGCCTGCCGGCGCCATTTCATCTCAATTCTGCTCTGGGCCTCAGTCATACAAGTCAAATACACGAGTTCATTTGCGCTTGAATAGTGTCATTCGACCGATAGATCGCCTCTTCAATAGCAGTGACAGGCGAAAGGGAGAAAGCAATCTTATTTCCCAACATGTCCCCAGTAGTCCGACCAGTCAGGTGTGTCAAAAGCCGAAAGAGGCATCCGTCGAAAAGATGTGGCCGCCACCGTCAATAATGCAAGCCGCACAAGAATGTACCCCGGAGCTGTCCAGGCAATAGACCAGTGTCTAGATCGGCACCTATCTCCGAAGAAAAGTATAAGCAAGCCGAGGGGCAGCATGGCCACCGAGCAACATCTCCAGATCCATGCCTCCGCCGCAGACGGGAACGGATAATCCCACTCCGCAATGTGGATGGCCGCCAACAGGCTCAGCACGACGCAAACAATTCCCATCATGAGCCCATCCGACCCTGTGACCGGACGGCTCGATCCACTGCTGCTACAGGTGCTACTAGCGCTGCTGCTTTCCTGACCCAAGGAGTAACCACACTCAATGGCGGCTGTCACTGTGCCATCCACGGCGTCCAAGTCGACCTCAAAAGGATCCTCGATATCCTGCGGACAGCGCAGCCACGCAGCGCTCGCAATCAGCCCGCAGCAAGTGTAAGCGATCGTCATGTCCTCAAGGGGCGTGACCGGATACCCTTCAGCCAGCCGCGAGACGACGTTGGCGCAGAACCAAAACGCCTGGCAGACCGCGAGCAACTTCTCGAACCAGGTCTTCTTTTTCCTGCGGTCTATAGCGTCTCCGTCGGGAAACATCTCCACACAGATGCCTCTTCCCTGTGCTCCCCGCTTCTTGTTGCCCATGTACTGCTGGTGCTCGGCAAGCTCCACCAGCCTCCTCGGCGTGAGGGCATCTCTACCACCGACCTCCCTTACTCCCCTCTTGACGATGAGAAATGACTGCTTCAGCGTCCAAGATTCCCAGCCCTTCAGGGCCCGGAGCCGCTTCCGCAGCCTGCTGGCCTTGATGAGCTGGTCGATCGCGCTTGCGGGCATGGACTCTGGTACAAAAAAGATGAAGAAACCCCACATGGACCTTGGCATCGATTTGTGAGAGTCCGGGTGGATCGCCGTCCAGAGAACAAACATGATGGTCGGCAGGCAGGCCCACACGATGCTGAGTGTGCCTCGGCCACAGTTGGGCTCGGGTACGAATCCGGCGGTTTCCATGGCTGTCTTCGGCGGAAAAAAGGGGGAAAAAAGGCTTCAAAATCCGTAGCTTCGATTGAACTGATTGAATAATTTCGACGTATAATTAACAGCACTGTTGAAATGTTCGACGATTAGGGTGTCGCGAGAAACACCTGGCCTCCAGCAGTCGAGAGTCTAATAACTCAGAAGTGCACCTGCTAGCCCCCACCACACATATTCCCGACAGCATTCCCGCAACGGGTGGGCGTAACTTATGTTTCATTCTATCGCTAAATAACAAAATCAATTTTTCCAAGGCGAGTAAATGACAAATGCTCCCAGCCTGCAATTTCAGGTGGCCTCGTATGTGTCAAATGCCAGAGTGGTTCATGTAACCCTCCGAGCGTCACGGCCGCGGCCCCCGCGTCTTGGCGGCCGGATCGCCGTCAGCACAGCTATTTACGTGGCATGCATCTTCAGCTCGGTGGAAATTCGCTCGGTTCCCCCGGGTGCTGTCAATGGCTGATAGGTCACTGTCAGGCAGGATTGTGCATTTTGGGCTTCGAAGTTTGGGCGAGGCTTTATCCTGCTCGAGGAGGGGATCGAGCTTTTGGGAGTTTGCCTATCTTAGATAGTCAGCCTTATGCCTGGGTTCAATTCGGCGTCTGAGGGTTTTCGGGACCGCATTCCTTCGCCCGAATGCGGCTGGCCTTAGGTGCCACTGAAAATTTGAATATCTATCCCGCTCGTCAGCATGGCCTCGGGCGCAAAGGAGATGACGACGACCCAAGTGGACTTTTGTAAGTATAAATTAGTATGAGTAAGTCTACGTGGATTGATACGTAGAATAAATTAGCTACGATGCATGTGATGTACCTAGCTGTACATTGTTCTCATCTACCGTGCTGCTGAAGCCCGGAGAGACAGGCGATCGCAAGGCCAAGGTCGCAAACATTTTCAATGAATTCTTCTAGACCTAAGTCCATCTGAGCCTAACTAGAACCAAGCAATGTTTTCGGTCACTGGAGTGGACATAATGTTTTGAGCTTTGAATTGGCGTAGTAAACACAAGGTGAGAAGTAAATAATTAGGTTTGATCCCAAGGCAGTAAGGTGGCAAAATTCTCATCAAATGAGAGAAAATGTAGCCCGGGTGTGAGAACGAGGTTACGCGTACTCGGGAACTATCCTAGAGCTCGTTGAATGAAATTTAAATTTGAGACATTTGAGACGCTCAGGCAACCATTGTAGGGCCCCACCAAGTGCTGCATGGCCAACGGCGCGGGGTTACTTTGACACCTGGGCAGGCGACGTTGACTCAGCCAACTGTCATTTCTGCCTAACGACTTGTTTCTGATGATCGTCCCGCCTCTGTTCCCGGACCGATTTTGCAGCTCGGTTAGTAGCACCTCACTGACAATTATCAATCATTAAGCTCGATATGTCGTCGACCAAAAAGATCCGAATTCTGTTCCTCGGCGCATCCTTGGTCGCCGGGTACTCGTCCATGGGCGCGGTATACCATCCTTTCTCGCAACATGTTGTCAAGATGCTTGGCACCATCATGCCGGACACGAAGATCGAGACTGTCGTAGACGGTGTGCCTGGCGACCTCGTGACAAGGGGAAGGTTCCTAGAACGGATGCAGAGACATTGTGAGTACCGGAATGCCGACGGAGCTCCAGGTTTGGAGGACGACTGACACTCTGTGGCAGTCGGCAAGAGCCAGGAACCCTTCGATTGGACCATTGTGCTGGGCGCCACGAAGTAAGTCCAGCTTTACAAGGGAGTCACTTGACATTTCCGGGGCTTCCCTCTGACAGTATCACAGTGATATAGCATTTAATATCCAAGGCGACGAAATCCTAGCAGCCTTCAAGAAGATCTGGGATATACCCCTCTCGCATGGAAGCAAGGTCCTTGCGCTCACCGTCCCCAGAGCGACCATTGACAGAAACAACGCCGGCCTCGTGGAGCGGCGCAATGTTCTGAACAGGATGATAAAAGACCACAAGGCGGACAACTTGTAGGTGTCCCATGGTCGCAAGCCAGCGTCCTGATCAAGAGACCTGAACTAGTACCTATCTATCCCCTGCTGACATGTCAAACATAGTTACACTTTCGACCTTCATGATGCTCTGCCGTGTGACAAAGACCATGTGAGATATTGGGATGATGCAATCCACTTCACCCCTGAAGGATACACCTTTATCGGTGACAAGATCGGGGTCGCCCTAATGGGTATTATTGTTGCGGAGAGAACAAAGGCAGCATAGACGCTAGCCCTTGTGAGGAGTCAATTGATCTCAACTCAAGCATAGATCCGCATCATCATCCTACAACTTTAGAAAAGGCAAATCAGAAGGGGCCATAGACCTTGCATATCGATCTGAGCCCTTAGCGGGAGAGATCTTGGGAGGATTACTTTAAGCATGATCTTCTAGTGCTACAATACTACCTCAGTTCGTAGTCCACATAGTAGAGCTCTTCAAGTCGTCACCGAGCACTGACTCGTACTCTCAGCTCATCACGTCCCGGGGTAAGGAACCTCCCACTGAAATCGCTCAGGGTCCCGCTGTAAATAGCATCCGGCAGCACTTGAGGTCGGTCAACCCGCTTGCTCGACCGGGATGCCACCTTATTGGAACGTCGTGAGCCAGCATCCCCTGCCATACGCCGTACATATTCAAAGTTTCGATGCACCGTTACAAAACATGAGCTCAAAAGGTGTAACCAGCTATGAATGGCCCCCTCATCTTGACAACGGGCCACATCACGCATCATCAATCTCAACACCCGCGAGCACGACCCTCCCTTCTGCTCGTCCGTCAGCCAGTTCACGATGGACACACACCTGCTAAGCGAGAAAGGCGCTGCAGTAAAAGCCACAGCGCTATCCAACGGATCCATGTCCACGCTCTCGAAGGCGGTGTCGGCATCGTCAAAGCAGCAGGCCAACATCGAGTCGCTGCCGGCGTACGTGATAGAATGGAGCCCACAGCAGCGCAGGGTGCGGTTCCTACGGACGACTGATGACCTCGCAGCCGAGCTCAGCCCGGCCAACTGCGAGCGCCTCAACGACTCGTTCAAGCGCCTGTTCGTCGTCCACGGCAACCCGCAACAGTACGTGGGGCTGCTGCTGCGGGCCCTCGCCATCGACCCGCTGTTCATCAAGGCGCACGCCCAGCGCCGGAGGTACTCGCCAATCCACCGCCGGCCAGGCGACCGCTGGGCGTGCTTCGAGTACCCTGAGCTTTGCTCTTATGGCAAGACCACTGGCGCCGACGCCGAGGCGAAGGAAGGGGCACAGGCTGAGTTGCCTGCGTATCCGCTCTCGGATGAGAGTGATGATGCTGTCATGTTCTGTCGGGCATCGCTGTGGCTTAATGGCGAGAATGACGGTGGTAGGTGCTATTAACTAACCCCCTCTTAATCTCAGAGACAACGTTGTGCTAACCTCATGTTTAGTCTTGTTCCTTGAGGATCCCCCATGGGCAGGACCATCCGCCATTATGCGCAAGCAGACGACAATGGTCGCCCTGCACGCAGTAGCAACAGACAGTACAGGCAGTCGGGACGACGAGAGCGTCGATGAGCACCACTACAGCCTAGAGATCATCCTGCAGGAGGCGCTTCGGGACCCAGAGCAGATGCGCCACGGCATCCGCGCCTTGCTGTCGGAGCTCGTCTACACGCACTGGCTAGCGTACTTCGAATCCCCCCTGATCGACCCGGAGGCCCACCCAGCACACGTCCTCTCGCTCGCGTGGCGCGTCCAGCTCGCGGTCGAGCACAACCTCAACATCACGCGCTACCTCACCCGCTGGGGGATGCCGATGCCCATCGCCGCGACGGAGTGGGAGGGGCTGCTGGGCCGCAACGCGCGCCGCGTCGACCTCGCCACCGTAGCGGCCGGTGGCGCCCGCGCCATCGCCGACGAGTTCCGGTCCATCCAGGCGGGGAACAATCCCAAGCGGTCGCTTGCACCCGGCGAGAAGGACGAGAACTCGAGGGGCCTGGACAGGATCTCGTACCTTGGTGGTGTCCTGCTGCCGTTTACGATCGTGCCGTCCATCCTGTCCATGAGCGACCCGTTCGGCCCGACGGGCGGGTTGTTCTGGGTGTTTTGGGTCGTGTGCGCGCCGCTGACGGTCATCACGCTGCTGTTTATCTACGCCGACTCTATCCGCAAGGCTACCGTGTGGATTGAGGTCGCTGCGGAAGAGGGCAAGGTGGAGGAGCAGGCGGGCCAGTCTGCGGGGGCTGTTGATGATGACGGAATTATTAAACCGAAGCCACTGCTCGATAGCAGTAATACGGGCGGGCCTGGCGATGTGATGAAAGAGGGCGTCGAGACCTTCCCCACGGTGGTCATCCAGAAGCCGCAGGATGGCCGGCCGGCCAGGGCATATAAGAGACAGGAGCTGGGCTGGACTGGCGCCATGAAGAGTATGGTTGGATATGGGTACAGTGATCGTCTGCAAGAGCCTGTGCCTGTCGACCATCAAAATGCAAGGAGGCCGAGTACGAATCTGCGACGGCCTATGAATAGGACATATACTGGCCAGTCTCGAGGTTATGCTCAATAGTAGCGAGGGCGTTAATGATAATACCAATAAGCGTTCTCTCTAATACAAAAGGGTTGGTCTACCATTTTCTCTATGCTCAGAGGAGCTTGTGCCAAACACATCTTCTAGTCGTTCCTGATGACATGTCCTCTACCCAAAAGCCTCATCCTACCCATCACTACATCCAGCGTCGATGTAAGTATAGCCGGAATTCTAAAGCTTCAACTTGACCTCAACAAACAACGCCTCAGCCTTCGCCAATTTCTCACCATCCCCATCCTCCATGTAAGCCTCAACCAAGATCTTCCGCCCCTCCGCCCTGACCGTCCTCGCCACGACCAAAATAGTCCCCGGTGTCCTCACAGGCCGTAAGTACGTGGTATTCAGGTAAGCGGTGACATACGACGGCACCGGCGCCCCCTTTGCGACCTGGCCCTCGCCCGTGAGCCTGCTCGCCGGCGCCGAATACCCCAGCACCTCGTCGAAGATGGTGGCTACTATGCCGCCATGGCAGATGCCCGGGTGTCCATCGAGGTCGCTGCCTAGTGTGACCAGCCCCTTGACCTCGGGGAGGATGGCGCGCGGGTCCGAGGGGCGCGGGTAGAAGAGGATGAAGTGTGAGAGGGTGGAGGGGCTGTTGATGGTTATTGCGAAGAGGGTGTCCTCTGTGTCGGGCTTTCGGTTCCGGCTGTACGCTTTCGAGATGATGAGATCTTTGTTTGGGGGCTCAAGATGTTTCAAGCACCATGGGATTGATTTGAAGTGTTGGATCTCGTCTTTTCGTAGTTGTTGGCGGTCGGGTGAAGCCATATTGGGATGCTAGCCTTGAATGGCTGTTGCTGAGGGTACGATTGAAAGTGCTTGTGTGTGACGTTGGAATCGCAGACTGAAAATCATTGGCTCATTTAATCCATCTGCAACTGTAGCCTTGTAGTATATCCGGATGTATCTTGTATCTACGGCGATGAAATGGTTGAACGTGAGGGGTGAAACATGACAGCGAGCCATGACCGAGACGAGCCGAGGCTATTCCAAGTGCATGGGAACAGGTCTGATTGGACGAAGACGAGCCAAATTGTGGGTCTGTACTAAGACCGAGTTCTGCCACATCCATCTGTACTCTGTAGACTGCATGGATTCGTACTGACGTAATATAAATAGCACAATGTGAGGACAACGTCTCCGAGATGACATTTTGATACAGATGTGTCGCAGGCTGCGCTGCACTTGGTGTTGTAATGTGACTACTAGGTTATTACCCTGCAGTCACTACAGGTAAAAGAAGGAGGTTATTTCCCCCCTCCTTCTACTACATTCAGCACAAATATTCTACTCAGGTAAATCTCCTCACACCCCCCCTTTAGGGGGGAGGAGTCAGTCTGGTAGGGGAAGCTTCTTAACAGCTATATACCCTGTAATATTAGTATATAGACTACTTTCCTATAAAGAAACCCCTTCTACTAACAATTTATTAGTAAAAGTAGGATTTATAGGCAGAAATTAGTATTATACTACCTGCAAAGAGTAGAGTAGTCCTTTAGTTATAGTATATAGACTCGCACTGCTTCCATGCCAAGGTACCGGGCCGTACAGCAGGGGCCGCAGAAAAAGTTATGAAGCTGTAAATTTGATCGATAAAAAATGAGAATGACCTAGGGCCGATGTATGTAGTGCCTGAGGGGTAGTTCTACACAGTAAGCTGTACGACCCATACGTCTGTGTTCCAACCTTTCCTGTAGCTACTCTTCTAAACTATAGATAAACAGAGATTAGTCTAGGCCTGGTGGATATACTAGGTACACTCGCATGCTATCGGGTGCCGTGAATGGCATTAGCGAGAAACTAAGCGTACATTTCAAGGGCAAATAGTTTGTGAAAATGTCCACGTGGTACTGTACCACGGATAATACCAATAAGGTTCTTTGCGTATACTTGGCTCAGGATAACTAGTCTAACAGACCGTCGAGAACCGTCCGGGACGCTCGTCCCCCTGATGACAAGCGCTGTTTCTCCACTATAAAAGGAAAATCATAGTCGCTGCGAGTCTCTTCTTCGTCTACATCATCTCTGATATTTTGTGGCCCAGTCCAAAGCAAATCAAAATGTCACGAAAGCGCTGTCACTGGTTCAGGCGTATTTTCAAAGGCCGCGCCGATGCTGCTAAAACTGCAGACCTAAACAAGACTCCGCCACCATATACTGAGACTCAAACCACCAACCCGATCCTATATACAGACTCAACTACGATATCGTCTGTAGCTCCTCATCGCTTGTCGCGGCGCCAGCACCAACAGCGGCAATAACAGCCAGACGTGGCCGAGGCGCTGCGCACCTTCCTCGCGCGGGCGGGACCCAATATCACCACGCGTGACATCGAAATGGCAGCGCTCGGCGCTGAGCTTGCTGCGGGCGGCGGTGGTGGGGGGTGGCGACCGGTCAGATAGAGGTGAGTGTATTGTTAGCAGTAACTATCAAGATTTCACTCACTACCCGTTGGGGGCAACTAGAGGGCTAACATACCATATAAGAGGATTAATACTATAAAAAGGTAACATCCTATGTTATTTTGATATAGTACATTAATTTAACATAGTATATTAGCAAAAAGGGTATAATACTTAGTCTATATATAAAAAAAAACTACCTAGCTAAAAAAATAACTTATATATAAATTAAACCTATACCTAAGCTATTTCTTAATTTACTTTATAACTTATTACCCTAACCCTTATATTATAGAGATTATAAATTTAAAATCTTCTATATACTTATAAGGGAAGATTCTATATTACTAGCTTATATATAGCTAGTACTAAGCCCTTTTTACTAATATACTATATTAAGTTAATATATTATATTAATTATTATATATTATATTAATTACTATGTGTTATATTAACACAGTAGCGGGTAATACTCTCCGAGCAAGACCTTAGTTAGCTATAAAACTACTCTACTACTACTTATTTTAATAGTTTAAAAAAAATCAATCTTTCTTTATATCTTCTAAGTAAACCTATTTTAAAAACATTACCTTTATATTTTACACATAGTATATACCTTAGTATATAAGGCTATACTCTCTTAGTATAGGCTTTCTTGGGCCTATAAATAGTATATAACCTACCTAGTATATCCTGTTTTATTAGTAAATAACCACGGGAGATCCTTATATAAATAGGTAGAATAACTAGGTGGTATATATACCTATAGCTAATAGGTCTACCTACTAGATATTAAACTTATTTATATTATAGGTTTTTATCTATAAGTCTTTTAAAATTATTAATAAACTACTTATAAGGTAGCTCTAATTATATATAAGGGAGTCTTTTTTACTATATTAGTATTTTTAAAGTAAGGTTTATAAGCTAAAAAGTAACTTGGCCGGCTAAGGATAATAGTTATAATTTTAATATAAAAAAAGATAAATTTATTAGTACTAAGAAGTTATTTAAAAAGCTGGAAAACTTTAAGGTTTTATTAATTAGACGTAAAATAAACCTTAAAGTATAAATAAAAAGACTTTTTATCTTTTCCAGCTTAAGATAATATTATAGGTATTAACACTAGGTATAATAGTATAGTATATAGGAAGGTAAGGGTATATATTAGATATTAATCTGGTATAAGACTGATTTTTACCCCTTCTATTCTCTTATTAAAGGGGTTTTAGATCCTTTTTTAAGGTAGGCCCCTAGAGTAAAGTTTCCTTAAACCTTTAGGGCCACTTCTATAGGGTTATTATAATTATACCTTCCTTCTAGTAACTATCCCTAGATATATAGCTTTCCTAATTACTTTATTATTATCTTTACTTATTACTTAGATTAATAACTTATAGTATTTTCCAATATTACTTATTACCTTTTAGTATATACAGGCTATACCTCTTATCTTAAAAACTTACCTTTCTTATAGTTTTTTAATTTCCTACTTTTTTCTTCTAATATATACTTTATATAAATTTAAATTATAAAATAAAGATGTTTCTTATTATATTAAATATATTTATTTAAAAAATTTATAAAGTTATATTTATTAATATTTTATTATATAAAAAGTATTTTTTTATTTTAAAAAGATTAATTTTAGTTATATTTTTAAAACTTTTATTAGAATATTTTAATTTTTATTAACTTTATATACTTAAAATTTTGTAATTATATAACTATTATTGATTAAAATATAAATAATTTAATTTGGTTAATTTGTGTGGGTCTGGGGTAATTTAGCTGTCCCGGATGGTGGGGTATCCCGGATGGTGGGGTCCCATGGTGAGTGTTTGGGAACCGAGCCGCAGGGAGCTGCTAGGGAGTCCGCGAGTTTGAAGGAGCTAGGGTGTAAAGTAAGTAGAATCGGCGAAGGAGAGAGGGTAGAGCTCTGGATAACATACCCTCGACTTGGTTTGGATAACAGCGGTGAGTTTCCGCGTTTCCTCGGAGTGTCTCCTCATGGACAGAGCTCCCCTGGGCGAGACGCACTCGGTGTTTCTGCTGCATACTTTTGGCCACGAGCACTTCTTCAGGGTCCGGATTCACGATCCCCTCGAGCAATTCTCCGCAGTACTTTTACATGTCGTCTCCAGCTGGCTAGCAGCCTCTCAAGACTGGGACGGGAGCTGACTGGCGAGATTCGCTCATCTGAAGGACGACCCCAAGGTCTATAGGGCTCTTGTATTGTGGTGTGATTAGAACCGTGGGGTTGTGGTCATGCGTCTTCGTCTAATATTCTATGTCCACTGTGACAGTCGTGGATTAGTTACATAGATCTAGCATGCTATGTTAATCTCGCATAATATGCAAACGTCATGTATGCATGGAAGAGAAACTCGCGAAGTTTTCTATTTTATATTAAAAGTCATGCCAGAGAATGACAGCCCTGGATTCAAGACCATCCCCCCGATGATGATCGAGGCGTCTGACATGGAACTTGGACCATGTTTTGTCCAGATCTCCCAAAACTCGAGGAATAACGGCGTCGCCCCAGTTGTACTCCCGGGGATTTGAGTCAACCGCACGCAACCTGAGGCGGACAGAGAGTTGGCCAAATGTAACTACTAGACTACAGCTAAACACGCCAAAATAACAGGCATAATTCTATCACTACACTCCATGTATTCAGTCATTGGCACTGGGACTTCTTCCTCCGAGACAATGCTGACTACCCACGTAGCAAACAAGTAAGCATGTCGTGACAAATCGGTGTCTGAGTCTCTTGTGCCGCATTAAAAGGGATGAAGTGCCTGCGGCTTTCATGAGAGTTGGTCGGTTGGCCATCGATCTCTGGCTTCCAAAACCATGTTGCTGTCCCTGACCCTCTGCCATAAGTCTTCCACTCTCCAGCCTGACATGTGACAACAACCTTGAGAAGAGATCTGTACATATCTAAGCACCGTTTCTGTTGCCACTCGGCGTGCAAGCTCTCTCAAAATGGCTCAACTTCTTCTTGCTATCCGCGACTTGTCCTTGAAACCAGGTTCCGAAGTCTGGCAGTCCACTCCCGGGTCCGGGTAGCTTGCTTCGGTTGTACTGGGGTTCATTAGCCTCAGGTGTGTTGCCTCCTTGAGCTAGCATGCGGCGCTTGAACGGCCGGCTGGGGTCAGATGAAGAACCCAGCGAATTGGAAAGTTTTCTTTTGCCGCCCAGCTCGTCGTTGGGTTGCTTCGCTACCAAGGGTCTCAGTGGTGCAGCAGTCGGTAGGCTTGGAGCTGGTGACGGCTTCGACGGCGAAATTGGACTTGTCGGGGAAAGACTTGGAGGTGGGAAGGATGGTGGCGGCAGAAAGGCACCGGGTGAAGTCCCAGGCGGTGATGCAATAGGGACACCCAGACGCTCTGGAATGACAAGGAGCTGTGGATTATTTGGGAACTGTGGATTGCGTGGTCCAATTTTGTCATCGGATCCAAAGCTGGCGAAATCGAAGTTGTAGTATGGTATGAAAGGGTAGAAAGAAGGAAAATGGGGAAGGCAATAGGGATTCGGCAGTCCGTGCCAGTACCCTGGAGGGTAGCCAAACTGCTGAACAGATGAAGGCTGAGGCATCCAGTGAGTAGGCGATTCAGGAGGACAGTTGCCAAAGCCTGCTTGATAGAGGGAACCGTACGGGTAAGGTGAGACGTGTGGTGCATGATCCAGAGTCGTAGACTCTGACGATGGGAGCCGTTCTGTGGGTCTGATATTAACGGGCACACTTGGCTCATCCTCGGGCTCATGCTTGATCTTGACTTCGTCCTCCTCTTTGATCTCGTCTTTGACCTTGGCTTTGACTTCGTCCACGATGGAGTTCTGAACCGGACCTCTCTTGACAGTCAGGCTTGTGGAGGCATGGTCGGATTTGAATTCTTTTGCATTGCCCGGCAAAGAGTCGTCAACAAACTTCGGAACGTGGAAATTGAAAGGCCCGCCTGGAATCTGCTTGGCTTGTAGATCTGACCAATCGATGCCGCTGACTTGCCTGACTACTGCTTCAAGGCCGGGGAATTCCTTCCACCTGTTCATGTGACCCCTATGTTGAGCAGATCCCATCAGCATGACAAATCCATCTTGTGAGCGGTGCTAAATCGATGAAGCAAAATGGATTGCAGGAAGTAGACCCCAAATGAGAACCTGGGACAAGTTTGGATGCATTGGACGTGCTTCATGAGAACCAAATCTTATAAAGGTGCGACTGTGAGACAACTGGTTGAGAGACAGACATACCTATGAAGCAAAGCGGTCCTGGCAATGTCGTAGATCTCGTCGACACCGGCCAGATTTTTCTCGATGAGCCGCCGCTCGACATTTGCAGCGTTGATAGACCTGGCCCTGTGCAGCCTCGCCTTGGCAGCCTGTATGGTCCGTATGAGTTTTGGGATCTTGCCATTGAAGGTTTGCGCGAGGTTGAGGTGGCTGTAAGCACTGTGCCATGGTTTGATGCCGGATTTGGCTTTTTTCTTGGCCATCCTGGCGGCGCTGCGGAGGAGTGGGCTCGTGTTTCAAGGCCTGTGGTCGCTGCCCCGGGTCTTGGATGAATTCAGGAGCTTCGTTCGAATGGCTGTCTTGGGTTTCGATCTTGGACCACGAAAGTCGAGGTGATGGGTGAGAGCACCATGCACGCGCCCTCGTGAAGGCAGTGGGGAGGTAGCTGGTTTCGATTGAAGCAGGTACGCCTGGTACAGTCGGGCTCATTGGACGTAGCCTTGCTCTTGGGCAGGATGGGCTGGCTTTCCAAGAATCGAGCGACTCAGTGGGAAGGAACGAGCCCCATGCACTGCTCCCACCCGCGCTGATGGCACATGTGAGGATCCCAGTAGCTGCCAACTAGGCGACAAGATGGCCAGTAAAGCTGAAGGGGCAGTCTACCATCAATTTTCTTGCTAGCATTCATTGCATTGGGGGCCAGAATTGTCGGCTTATAGATGATTTGAGACCACTGAATAGAGAAGTAACAGTGCCTCAAGGGAAATTGGAGAGAAAGAAGGGTATCATGTCCTCTACAAAAAGAGTAAAAGCAAAAAAAGCCACCAATTTCACCATATTCATATACAGAGACCTCAGGAAGCCTTCCTCCTTAGATCCAATATGGTCTTAAGCCGCAAAGTCCCCTTCGCCCCCCAGCCGGACGGACCAGACTCCACCTCGGGCCGCGCAGCAGTATACCAGCTCCACGCCCTTCGGTCCAGCTCGTCCGCCGACAGGAAGTCCGCCCAGCTGTCGAAGAGGAGCCGCAGCGCCCCAAGGAGCAGGCCCAGGTTCTCCTCCTTCTGCGCGTTCTCGGCCCTGACCGTCTTCTTCTTGGCGGGCGTCGAGGAGGCAGCCTCGTCGCCCACAGCTGCGGGGGCGCTGGCAAAGCTCTTCAGCAGGTAGCTCCGCGCCGCCTCGGGGCGGTGGGTCAGGAGACCGCCGCCCGCTGCCGCCGACGCCTTGGACTTGCTCTTCATGCCCTCCAGGTCGAGGCCCCAGACCGCCTCGCCGCCCAGCGAAGCCTCGACGCCCGTCCTGCGCAGGCGCTCCGAAAGCGCCTGGGTGGTGACGTTGCGCATCAGCCGCCACCGGTCAGGGCCCAGCATGACGCCGCCGTACCAGCGCGTCATCACGACGAGGGTGTCGATGGTGTTGGTCTCGCGCAGGATGCGGACGAGCAGGTCCCCGGCGCCTGACTCGCCGTCGTCGTGGGAGGCCTCGCGGGGGTGGTTGCTTATTGCCTTCTCGGAGGCGCGGACGCGGTAGGCCCAGACGTTGTGCGATGCTGTTCTGAGGCCTGGTTGTGCTTCGAAGAGGGTCTTGAGGAGTTTTGGTCTTTGGGATGGATCGGTTATATTGGTTGCGCGGGCGACGAATGTGGATTGCTTCAGGGTGACTGAGGGGCTTGTCGCCCATGTGTTAGGGTTTGTAGTGTGGGATTTTGTCGGAGTATCATTGTCCTCAGCTTTCAGTGTCGACGCTGACCCGTCAGGCTGGTCTTCCGTGGCATCAATTTTGCCCGTGTTCTCTGTCCCTCCCGCCCGTTCCTCCTCTTCTCCTTTCCATTCATACCCTCCCCTCTTCAATACGGCGACTTCCCTACCCATCACCTTGATTCTCGGCTGTCCCTCGCCCCATCCCTCCTCGTCCGCACTTGGACCCTTATCCAGTCCCAGGCTCACAGCCTTTGAACGCGAGTTGGCGCTGACCACTGCTTGTGCCAGGGAGAGCCTGCTCGAGGGGGGCTGTTCGGGCATTGTATGGCGCAGAAGTTCGACCGCAAACGCAAGCACGAGCGGGGCGCGGTTCGTCTGGATTGCCGTCTCGGCGATGCGGTCTTGGTCGGTATCGAGGGGCAGGGAGAGGGAGGCCTCGAGCTCGCCAGGGGTCATGTCGGTAGGGCCGAGCATGTAGCCGTCGCCGCCGGAGAGCCTGGCCCTCTTGGTTGCTTGCTCCTGGGAGGCAGAGCCAGGAGCAGGGCGTTTCGCCGTGGCGCCAGCAGAGGTGGGCGAGACCTGCATGCGCTTGAGATGCGCCTTGCAGGCATTCTGTAATGATCGTGCAGCTTTCGCGTCGTCGATGGCTGTTTCGACTGTTTTCAATGGTGCGTCGGCGATTTGCTGGACGCTGGTTGCTGTTAGAGAGTGTTCACCGTGGCTAGCGGATCGAGGCACAAGGCGTGGCTTGCCTTCTGAGACTGGCGCTTTGAAGGGCCTTGATCTGGGCCATTGCATCCTTCATCGGCATCTTACGGGCTGTCTGCAGCCGCAGCAACTCCTGGAGATCCTGTTGTGTGGCCATGGTCGTTCCACGATATTTCTCTTGATTCCAGACTCGCAGGGCGAAGCTCTCAGAGCTCGCGGAGAACGTTGGTCCCGTCACGCTTCAGCGACGCGCCACAGTGCTCGCAAACCGCATGACGTCGTCGTTTGGCGCGTCCGAGACACCAGAACTGCCCCGCTGGGTGGCTGCCTGCTCTCAGCCCTAACCCCGTCTTGACACTGCAGCAGGCGGGGAGTCCCCCTCACAATTTTTTGCTCCTCACAATGCTCCGACATTTCGTTCAAGCTGTACCACAGGAGATTTGTACCCACGTAGACCAACTCGGAAAATGACCTCGCGTTACAGGTGGAACATGTCCCACTGAGGGTCCAAGACCAGTGAAAATGCAAGTGTGCCACAATGCAGACGCCCCATCCGTGAAATGTCCAGTGTCCCTTAACCACTTGGAGAGACTTCATGAAGCATCATGGATTCTCATCGTCGTCCCTTTGGACGTGCCCGACGCGACGCCGACGCCGACGCCTGGAACCCCCATGTGGCGGCCGAAAGGACGGTCTCTCTCCTGGCTGGTCTGGCTACTCTGTTCTCTTCTCCTCGTCCGAGGCGTCATTCTCCGGCGGCGATCCTACAGATGCTTCCTCTTCTTATCGACCATTTTCTCGACCTCCCTCGCCATGGCAGATGCGTGGCGTGGCATAGGTAGATGGCGGGGGCCCAAAGTATTTGTTCCCGACAATCCAGAGCGCATCACCCACCCAGATGTCACCTTTCGGCTCGAGGGCCTGAACCACGCCCTCGGGCAGGGCGCGCAGGATCACGGCCGGGTGCAGGTCGACTCGTTCCTTGGTGAACAGTGACAGGTCTGCGTGACTCAGCGGGCCCCGCGCCTTGACGTGGAACTCGACCGGGGTTTGGACATTTTCCTTCCTGTGTCTTTGGCCCAACCACCTGTATGCGTTCAGCAGCAGGAGTCGCAGGCGCTCCGGACTCACACTCGCGTTCAGGTAGTATTCCTTGGCTCTGAGACCCTTGGGCCTGGTCTTCCGCGTGTTATCGGGGCGGTCGATATGCAGCGGCCGCACCTCGTAGTCGTAGCCCGACGATGGTGGGGGTTTCGACTTGGACGGCGGATCACCTCTTAACGAGAGCATATATCCTGGGCTTAGGTGATCGCGGAGAACATCTCCAACTGGTACAAGCCCTAGAAATTTCTTGTCTGCCCAAAGCCGGATCGACTGGGATTCAATGTCTGGTACTGTGAGGCTCTCGTAGTTGAGGAGCCGTGTTTGACCATGGGGGGTTGTGTCATGAATGTAATGCCAGAAATGTACGGACGATCGCTGCCATTGCAATGCAACTCGTATGCTCGGGAATACTTCCCGAGACACACAGGGCCGAGAGAGCATCAGAGAACACATTAATACCGACGAAGTGGCGATTGAAAACGTTGCAGCCAGTTTGGCTTGTGGCACTTTGTGTTTTTGCACGAACAAGCGAATGTACGTGACCCGGGTCTCAGGGTTAGCAGTTGGGCCAGAGGCGCCCGCCACTAATTGTGTCTGAGCCATAGGCCTATTACCGTGGCAAAAGTGACCAGAGGCACTCTGGCGGAGTGGTTAACGCGATGGCCGTGAGTTATCATCAGTAAACTAAATTCCCTAAACCATTCTAACAACATTGTCCAGTGCTAAGCCATTCCCTTCGGGGGCCGGGGTTCGAATCCCCGAGGTGTCGAATTTTTTTTCTGACTATTTAGCTAATATTTAGCATCTTTTCTTAAAATATTTTATACTTACAGGTCTGGAGAATCCCATAAGTTTCCCTGTAGATGCGTATGGCCCTTACCCTTTTGAGAAGAGGTAACTATCCTATATGATTTGGTTGGAAGTGTACAGATCTTTAATAATTCTGGAGAAACCCACTATTTCTCGATATGTCCTTCTAGTAAGAATTCTTAGTGAGAAGGACTTTGCTACAAACTGGCTAATTAAATCCTCTTTATAGGGAAACTTTTAGGATCCTCCAGAGCTATAAAAGCTATCTACTATTATTTTAACACTTTAACTACTTATTAGCTTAAAGTATATA
>JADAZS010000232.1:0-73697 GCA_014872975.1 Diaporthe citriasiana | reverse complement strand
AATTATTAACTATTAATTATTTATATTTTTTAAGTTTCTTTATTAAGCCAGAATAATAATAGTTATCTTAATAGGATAAGGGATAATATATTTTATAGGTTATAATAATAAGTTTTATTATACAAGGCTTTAAATAGTAATTATTAATCTACTTTTATATACTAGTATTTTATTAAAAACTACCCTTTTATACTATAAGTTTTAGCATTAGGCTGTGTATATTTACACCACGCCGGTACTGTTAATAAGCTCTAACTTGGCTATAAAAGTTAAAGCTATCTTGAGCCGTAAGCTTAACCTAGTTTGGAGCCGTTAAGTACTAGGTTAAAGTGCCTTTATTATGTAACTTAGGCTATATAAGAGTAGAAATTACCCAAAATAGATAATAATAAAAGCCGTGATAGCCTAGAAAGATCTGGCTTTATTTTATAAACACGTAATTATTAAGACTATTTAAATAATTAATTACCCTGCCGGGATTACTAGATATCCAAGAATAATTAGTTAGCCTGCCAGGACCGCTTTTAAACTTAAACTAGTGTACACAGTTAAGACCCGTTAAGTGTTTACAGCTGTGGTTAAAATAGATTATAACCAGGTAAGATAGCTTTACTTTATTATTTTAAATAACTATAGATATACTAATCTAATAGTTATAATTATAGTATAAATCTTAACTTAAATAAGTAAGTTTATTATAAAATAATAGTAGTATTTATATTTAATAGCTATAAAAATTACTTAGACTCTAAGAAAATTAGTATTTTTCTATATTAGCTTAGAGATTATAATACTAATCTAAAAGAGATTAAGTTTTAAGAAAATCTAAAATCAAAGCTTAATAACAGGGAGAAGAAAATCTTAAAAAAGAAAGGGCTAAAAATAAAAAAACTCTTTAAGATACTTTCCTTATTTAACTAGTATAATATATTCTAAATATAGATAGTAGTAAAGTAACTATAGTTTAAAAAATTTAGTTTAAATTAATATAATAATAGGCTTTTTGTAACCCTTATACCTAGGAGGGGAAAATAAAGTTATATTAATATTACTAACCTTAAAAGAAAAAATAAGATAAGATAATTAATTAAATAAAAATAATTACCTTGAAGAAATAATAAAAAAATAATAAAAAAATAACTTATTTAAAGTAACTACCTAAAAGCTTTAAAATAAAGTTTAAAAAAAATAATCTATTAAAAAATAAGATTATATAGGCCCTTTAAACTTATATTACTAAGAGAATAATAATTATTTAGGGGTTTTTATATAATAAAGGTACCCTAAAAGGAAATTATAATAAAATTACTTATTACTAGCAAAGTAATAAACCACCCAGCTAAGAGACCTTAATAACTAATCTACCTATTAGTTATTCCTAGTAGTATATAATTGCTATACTATTACTACCCCCCTCTAAGGCCTTCTATAAAGCTCTAGATACTCTTAGAGGGAACCAGTAGTTTCTGTTGGCTTACACACTTATAGGAGGCCTGAAAATTAAACGGTACAACAGGGTGGGTAATTTGCGACTTAGTATAACAAAGAGTTTGGAAGGTAATTTATACTGAAGCCATTGGTTAGATAGAGGCTTCTGTAGCCTTGAATCCCCTATAGACCCTCTTTTTATCTAAGAAGCCCTACTAAGACCTGTAAGATTTTCGAATAGGGGGGCTTAAACCCCTGCCCTTGGTTAGATTGGTTATTATAACGGAATTGCTTACTGCTAGCAAAGTAATAGACTGCCCGGCTAAAAGACCTTAATAACTAATCTGCCTATTGGTTATTCCTAGCAGTATATAAGTGCTGTACTATCACTGAAATTAGACCCTAGGTTTAACTATTGCTTTAAGGGCCAAAGGGCTACTGGGCCCTATTACTCTACCTACACACTCGATTTCTGACAGTCGTGTATTGTAAGTCACACTGTATAGTGTCACGAGGGGAGACATAGAGACAAGGCAGCTGTCCTCAACATGTCAATTGAAGTCTAGCCGGCGCTACCTTCCATGTGAAGGAAAGACCTGTCAGAAATCGTAGGGGTTCGGTTTGCATACTGGGAGTGTGTGCGCCTAAAACCGCAATGCATGCAAGCAGTGAGTTTGGCCAACCACACGCACTCTCGTTAGTCCAAAGATTACCTGGGCAATGGTTCATCGAGGTCTCATCGGTTTCAACCCGGAAGACCGACGACTTATCCCAGCTGGATGCCGGGGGATCTGAGTCCGACTTTGCCACGTGCACCTAGATGGAAAGGAGATCTGGATAACCTTGTCAGTAATATCAAGGCGATCCACAAGTATCCCAAATCCGTGGAAGAGTCCTGGTACAGGAGCTGCATTGCGATGTCCATCTTCAGCAAATCAACTTTCTGCGATGTTCGTGTACGTCAACTTGTTTTAGCCCAATTCACTCCGCTCCATCAACAACAATTGTGCCTTGACATGGCTCCGTTTGTGAGGCCTTGAGCGGAAACGTCGTAGGTAGTTTAGACCTACTGCGCGCCAAATCTGCCTCGCGATGCCATTGGTATCATCCCGTGACTTTTCAAAGGCCAAATCAGTATAGGTGGTTTCGCTTTTAATCCGTATACGTACTCTTCTGAGCAGTAGGCAGTCCCTTCACACAGTAGTAAACACTCAAAGACCCAGTATTAAATACCATACAGTGCCGATAACAGTACATTCGTGAATACAGTCGACCCAAATCAGTATATGTGGACACAACCAGAACAACTTATCAAAGTCATTGGAAGCAAATGTCGCATTCAATTGTCTTCTAACCACGGCAAAGGCAGACCCTAACCCATCGACGAGGGCTTCTCTCCATGCGACTTTCCAGCCGCAAAGGAGCAACCTTGAAAGAGCAGGTGAGGATGAACCCAACAGAGTCTGTTCGAAACTGGTTCGGCATAAACCGCGAGCCGAGGAAAAAGCCTGCCGGGTTCGGGACGGCAGGGCGTTCAACGGGCGGGACTGGGCGGAGCCCAAGGAGGAGGTAGACGACGATCTGGGCATGGCGCAAACCTTGGTTGGTGCTTGGCCTGGGGCCGGAGGCGAAGACCCGGCGGACACCCAGTCGGATTCGCTCCCCTCGGCGCTGCTCCGATGGTCCGTCCTATAGCAGGCAGTATGACAGCTGGAGATTATAGCATAGGATAGTGAAAACCACTCTGGTATTAGCGACGCATTCCGAACAAGCAGGACTCCTTGACAACTGTCCAGGTGCCAAGCCGAGTGCATGGTCTGAAACTCGGCTGACCGGGAAGAAATCCCTTCACGTCGGCTGTATATGCACATGTGGCCAATACGCAATCTGACATGCTGTGTGGTCGCCTCATGACGCCGCCCGTGGCTGCACTACAGCACAGCTTTGCTATAGAGGGAAAGATTGTGCTAGTCCAAATTTCTGGTTGGCGTGGCTGCCGTGGAGAAGAGTGGCTGTCCCCTAGTTCCTCGACGGGCTCTCGAGCCCCAGGTCTAAGTCTAATTGCTACCTCCAACGTCGCACTGCTGCAATGGTAGCAATGCTACCAGTGGCGGCGGAATAACAGTAGAACTCGGTACGCGACCGAGACTCACCTGGATGCATGGTCCTTTGCTGCGCCGTGGCTTTCGGATAAGCGTGCTGAAGTGTGCTGTGGTGAAGAGCACGGGCAACGAAGCCAGGGCGTTCGCTGTCTGCGACGAAGTGAAATGAAGGGGGTTGCAATGTGCGTGGTCGAGCGAAGTGAGATTGGCAAGGCAGCTTGTTGTTCGTGTCGAGGCACCGCGTCACGACGTGTCAAAGCAAGTTTCTACCGCTTCCGTAGTAGTGGTGAAGGCACGCGAGAGGGGCTTGCTTGCCTGCCCACGGCCGCTTCACACCCTACGTGCCCGACCACCGGGCCTCTCCCCCACCACCTCTCCACCCGTCTTGTCAATTCAGGTCGCCTGCAGGCTCGGCAATCTGAGTTCACGGTACATCAAGTGCACGTTGGGAACATAAGCGGATATAGCAGTAGGTACCTACACGCCGTGGATTGTGTCGAGACACCGACAGTGCCCAAGTGAGAAGTGAGAAGCCACGCCCAGATCGATCGACCGGCAGTGGCGCTCGCTCGCGCGCGGGCTTGCCGCTCCAAGCTCGGTGGTGATGCTCTAGCTTGTTGCAGATTGTCTAAGGGCCAAGGGCCTTGGGCCTTGGATCGCCCTGATGTGGTCACCGTCACGACCTGACTGACTGAGAGTATTGGATTTTGCGTTCACGAAGATGCTAGAGAACCTCGTGGTCCTGTATCGTGACCAGGATCAGCTCCCACGCCCCAGGTGAGAGGCGTCTTTGGGTTCATTGGCACTTGACTACTACTGTTCCCAGAACACGTGCCTCGGCAGATGTGAGAACTCCCAGGAAGCCAGGCGGGGGCGTGGGCGACGGCGAGTCAAGATGGCCAAGAGGAGAATTTGCGGTGTGCCGAGAATGTGGCGCACGCCGTCAGGACCGCAAAGCAGGGCAAACAAAGGTTGAGTGACCGGCAGCCCGGGAGCTTCTGCGTGTTGCAGGTGGCACGAAGCTGTCGCCGAATGGAGCTGAGCTCTGCGTAGTCGCACCTGAGAAGCTCGGCATGGTGATGACAGCTCGGCGCCGGTGCTCACCAGTAGTATCGCGAACTGGCGACTCGAGCGTCGAGATGCAACCTGATTCGGTTTCTCTTTGCTCTTAGCCTGTGATCGAATGGCACGGAGTCGGCCAGCGTCAAACGTGAGCAGCAACCTCGGATAGATTAGGTCAAGGGCACTGCGGGGGGGAGGCAGGCGGTAGGTGAGGGGGCACGGCGGAAGCGGGGGTCACGTTTCAGCTCTGCATGCGCGTCTCTCATGTTTTCTCTCGTGCTCGTCTGCAGTAGTGTACCGGCCGATGTTGCCAAAGCTCTGGCAGGGCCGTGGCAGAGGCTGCAGATGCGGCTCTGCTTACGGGTGAGTTGATGCACGGCTTTAGTGAATAGGTTACATGGGTGTGTTTGGCCAGTGCCCAGTGGCCAGTAGGAAGCGGGAAGGTGCTAACGGTAGAAGATAGCTATGTGGATACGCGTACGATGGCCCTGACGGGCATCGACCTGAGGGCACGGGCCGGCAGCGACGGGCAGAACCCGACTGAGTCGCGCAAGGGCATCAAAGGATTGCCTCGCTGATTCACGCGCAGACGCAGGGTGGCGGCCTACCAGCACCCGCACCAGGTGCACCGGGGAGCTAACAGACAAAACACGGAGAACGGAGGGCAGAGACAGACAGAATAGATGCCCGGCTGGTCCCCGTCTGTGCGACCGTAATTTACCACTCCCACCTTCCCCTTCCTGCGTGTTACTCTGCAGCTTGCTTTGCTTGCTGCTTGCTGCTTGTTGCTACCCCTAGGCCATGCAAGTAACAAGGCATACAATAGTACAACGTACATGTGTATATTGTGGGCTTCACTGGAACCATACCCAGAGAAAGTAGCATCGCGTGCACTGCACTTTGCCCAGAAGAAGTCATGTTGCGGCCATGTTACCCTTTTTCCCTCCACTCCGCCTATCCTCCCTGTTCCTCGTCCCGTGCTGGACGAGTTTACCTTTCGGCACCTGCAGCCCAAGCAGGTCTGGCGGGCGCCCTTGCCCTGGTGAGGTAGGTTAATAGTAGGTATATCAACAGCAAAAGACTGGAACCGATGGAGAAACAAGCCTGCAGGGGTCAGCTGCAGGCGCACCTCTTGCATCTCTCCCCCGTCCCCACCCTTCTCTCCCATTGCCTCTGCTAGGTATGTACACCCACCCTGCTTTGCCACTCTACACGTACTCTACAAGTACCATACTCAACTCGACTCAGCTCGACTTCTGCTCTACTCTGCTCTACTCTGCTTGCTCTACGCAGCATTCGCAACTCTGCTGATGACCCCGACTGCCCATCAACAGTGGGATCCCAACCATCCATCTCACTGCCGACGTGGGATCTGATCTGGCATTACCATCTGGCATCTGGCACCTGCCATCTGGCATCTGGCACCTAGCACCCAGGCCTCTCTCCTAAACCCCCTCCCTCCCGAACACGAGACGAGGACGAGACGAGACAGGACAAGAGACGACCCCCCTCTTGGTCCTGACTACCACCAGCCTGCCAGCCCAATCCATCGTGTTCAGTGTCTGTCGGGATCTCCTTGCCCTCGACCTGTCTCCCTCCGTATTCAAGATTCTGACTATTTTTGTTCTTGTCCGAAAGTGGCCAGGTCGTAATTTGCGCCCTCAATTATTTCCCGAGCCTTGCCACTTTTGTCGTCACAAAGTCGTCTCCTCCTGCTCGCATCCCTCCTATCCCTCGTGGGCGTAATTTAACATAACGCCGGCAGTGGATCTCCACAACACGCTACCGCAGGGTTCTGGCTGCACGCACACACGCACACACACACACACACTGTCCACGCCCTGCACCGGACTCTTTGAGAATCTTCCAAGGTTGGCCCCGTCGGCCCTCGCGCCCTCTGCCTTCTGCCCTCTGCCCCCCCCCTTCTGGGCCCTGGTTGTCCGTCCACCGCACTGCCAGAGTGCGTACCTTGGGAAGTCTCACTCGTTTGGCAGATGAGGTGATTGCCGTCACTTCTCAGTCTCGACCAGTCTTGACGGCCCGCCTTTTCCTCAGCCCATACCACACGCTGGCTCCGGCTTTCTTTGCCTTCAGCACGACCCGCGCGACCTGTCATAACCAAATCTTATGAGAACCTTTTCCCTGGGTCCGTCACGTTCCAGTGCATTGCGTCCGTCTTATCAGACTGGCGTGCCTGGTCGACTCATTTTGAATTTCCACTCTTCAGGGTCAGGGAACATGTCGTCTGTGACCAGACGAGCATTGCTTGATTGCTTCTGCACAGTCTGACGGCCGCAAATCCCTGCAACCGCTCACAGTATCCCCTACCGATAACCCAGAATCAACTGTCTTATTATTTGGCAAGGAATTTTTGCAGAATACCACACTGCTACCTGTGCCCTTGGGCCCCGTTCCCTCTTCTCCACGTCAGCTGTGCTCACGCACCTCGTCGCGTCCGCCGTCGCCATCGCCATCGCATCACCATCAGCAGTATCGCCAATCTCCCACTTGGCAGCTCCACCACTGCTGCTTGATCCCTCCCCCGGGTCGCCCGGGACACAATTGACCGTCGCCGTCGCCGTCGCTGTCGGCGATCGCACCCCACGTGCCACTCACCAGTCCAGGGCCAGGACCCACCTCCACGCATGCTTTAATGACAGCGGTACCCTCACCCTTAATATAGCTACCGATCTTTCCCCAGCATCCTCGCCCCTCCCGCCCCGTCCTGTCTTGTCCTGTCCTGTTCTTTTCTGTCCTGTCCTTTCTTGGGTTCCGGCCCTTTTTTCCTGGGATTCGGGGAAGTTATATCCTGGACTTGCGGTCCTCAGATGGATTCGGTGGAGGAATTCTGCTTTGTTCTGTCGAACCTTGCCACAAATCGCCCACTTCCCATCGATGCGACAGCTGTGGGCGCATTGAGACATACCGAGAGAGACGAGAGCAACGCGCCAGGGGACCGTTGGGAGGCAGGCTGGGTCGGGGCTCCGGGGCCTCTCGGTAGTCATTATTCACAATGGGCGGCACGACAAAGTTCAAGTTCCCCCTGCCGCACCGGCGGCCGAAGGAGAAGACGCATGAGGTGCAGAGCATATCCGCGCCCATGACCAACAAGGCCAGCAAGCTGCTCGGAGCGGCTGAGATCAATATCGACACGGCGTCACCCATATCCAGTACTAGCGATCAGTCCAGACTCTGGGAGACACACTCTGCCGTCTCCGGCGTCAGCGGAATCAGTGTTACCATATCGGAAACTACAGCGTCAGGCAGCATTGCCAGGTCCCGTTCACCGCTGAGCACCGTTAAGGAGAGCCCCACGGTGGCCCCGAGCAGGACCAATGCGAGGCCGACATGGGAGCAAGAGTCAGACATCATACCAAGGGGGCTGGGGGTCGGCGACAGCAACGGTGGACGCAGTCACAATCCGGACACCACCACGGATGCTTCAAGTCTGAGGCGGCGGCGGTCAAGCTCCACCATCGTTTCCTACTACGACAAGACGAAGCTACCCCTGTCGATATCTCAGCAGACTGCCAACTCAGCAATAGCCAAGGGTCTACCGGACAAGGCATGGGAGCTCTTGGACCTGGACTCTCCCCGGCCCGCACCCGCGCCCCCAAAACCTGAGCGGAAAAAGCCAAACAGGTTGGATCTGACACATCTCCTGCCCAACGCAGGGGCATCGTCCAGGAGGGCATTCACGAGACTGACTCAAAAGGGCAGCAGCATGGTATTGGGGCCCGACCTGATGACACGATCTCCATCCTTTATGTCCTCGTCCTCACCGGCTTCGGCTTCATCTCCATCCGAATGCGAACCCAAGCCTGAAAAGGGCTTGCGCAGAAAGCTTACTAAGGAGAGCCTACGCAGCCTCAGAGGCGCAAGGCCGGAGCGGACCACTGCATCGGGCTCCGACGTCAAGGACGCAAATTTGCGCAAGCGGGCCACGGACACTGGCACGCTGTATAATCTGTACCAGCACTACGAAGACGCTTCCTTCCGCGACACGATGAGTGGTGACAGTGCAAGGCCGGCTTCGCGGCAGAGCGCCAGCGCTGCCGGGCCAGAATTGCCTACTGCCTCGCGGCCCGGTGTCCGACAGAGTGTACCGACAGCCCCGCAGCCTCCGAACAAGCCCCGGCACCACGTCTCGCCATCCTTGTCTGCAGTTACCCGTCAGCCGTACTCTGTGTTTCCTCCGGACCACAGCCATAACGCAATGTTGGACTCTCCGGTTGCCGTCCCGAATTTGGGATTGGCTTCGCCTCCAGCTGACTATGCGGCCAGTGTGTCCAGCAGACACACCCGTACCTCCAAGGCTTCCAAGAGGACGGACCAGAGCTTTACTGATTTTGATCCAAATACGACCAGTGTGCTGTCCCTTTCATCTGACTCGGAGGATGACGACGCAGAACCACCGAGGACGGCCTTATCCATACCCAGCGTTACCTCTCTCGATAGCGCCTCTAGTCCCCTTGACAGTCGGAGGCCATCGAGTACTTCCTCTTCACAGGACCAAGTACGAAAACATCCCAAGAGCAAGTTTCGTCCCAGCATGAACCCCCAAGCGCAGTTCCTCGCCATCCCCGAAAATATGACAAGCACCACCGCGACTCCGCCACCAATCAACCCTCGTACCAGCTCGCTCGCTACCTCACTCGTGAGCGCAATGGCTTCCAGCAGCCCGCGGCCAGGAGCTGCACCTTCTACCTCCACCACAGCTTCTTCGGTACGATCGCCATCTCGATTATCACAGGTATCCACGTCAACATCTGAATCAATCGCGAGTCAAATCTCTCGTCCTCATCCTTCTTCAGCCCACCTGACCGGCTCAAGGCAAGCCTCAGAGGTACATCACATTGCCATGTTGCAGTCTCGCGCTGCATCGACAGGACATGGTCACCACGAACTAGTTGGCGCCAAGGAGACTCAGCACAACATTCCTCGAACTCGCCTGTCGCCTCGAATGGGCCAGCCCACACCGCCAATCAGCCCTTCGAGCATGGATCTCGCGATCCAGAATCAACACGATTCCGCCCCCGAGCACGGTGGTCCAGTCTTGACCCTCAGCGGCGCGGGCAGCTCTGAAGATGAGAGGTTCATGGCTGTCACGCGACAAGAGGAGCTGCTTCTTGCCGCTATGAGGGCAAAACGGGCACGCATGCGTGAGAGCCATCAGATTGCCGAACCGTGGGATCCTGGGATGGACAGCGGGCACGATGATAGGAAGGCCTCGAAGAAGGAGTCGCTTTCCAGCATCAAGACGGTCAAGGCGAAGACTTTGCAACCACCGCCAGCCAATTTTCATGCGTCTAGCGTCGCCAGTGGCGGCAACAACCAAAATGATGCGACGACCATGCTCTTCCCTAAGCCGCCTTCAACAAAATCGAGCTCAAAACGAGCTCACAACACAGGCACGAAAGCTGAGAAGCACGAGCAGGTTTTACTATATCTTGGCGGCACAATCAGCGAGGTACACGATGTGGTCGAGTCCAATCCCGAGTTGCGCGATTTCCTCGCAGACAACATTGAACGGTTCCCGGCTCCTGCAAGCTCCTCGACGGCCACCGCGAGCACGTCGAAACCCTCACATAGCCGCGCATCGTCGGCTGCAGCTGCAACGAACTCTCCTATGCAGTCGAAGACGACACGCCAGTCACGAACGGACCACGGATCGACGAAACAACATGTCAGGTACTCACCTGAGCATGCGTTTAACAAAGCAGCACATGATCTACCCGATGCTTCTCACCATAATATCACGCCCGTCCCGGAGAGGCCAGAGTCTCCCTCGAGCCGCTACGAGGATGATTTACAAGTCGAGGAACAACCTGAAGAGCCACAGTCTCGAGCTAGAAAGAAAGCCGCAAGGATCAGTGCGGTAGGGATGCTTCCAGAGTGGGGCGACGATGGCTGAATCTTTTGACGAAAAGTTGCCCTGCAGCACAAACAACACCATTATTTATAATCTCATCATTCTGTCAGACATTTCTTATATTCAGCATAGCGCAACACTATGTTCGAAGAGGTATTCATGGAAGAGTATGCGAGTGAAATTCACAGGAAGACATCATGAGTACAGGCGTTTCATTGTACATGAGGGTACGTTCTGTAAATTTGTGTCACTATTTGGGCAACGATATCATGGGGCCAGGGTCAGAAGGCGAATGTTGCTCATGATCTATCTTTGTCGATAATGGTTATGGGTGGGCTTGAATCAAAGGGTGCATTCATGTCGTGAATGAGATACAGCGATGGACGGCCACGTTGGCGCGCGGGCACATGATGATGCTGTGGACGTGCACGTGTGCTGTACGCCACGGAGGTGAAGCCAACAGCTATTAACTATAAGATTTAATGTCACTGCCCCTGATGAATCTGCTGCGAGATCTCAAGACAAGGTCTACATGGCCACCTACTAACCCCGGCCTTGTTTGTGCCGGATAAGGACGGAGCCCGGTGTGATGTCTGCGGGATGGGGGGAATTGGCAAATATATGTACAAGTTGGAAAACACGGAGATTGTTAGGTGATGAAAAGGCGGACAACGATGGGCGCAATTCATCATGCGGAGGTGGAATGAGGCCTGGCAGCTGAACGGTTTCAAATCTCTTGCACTGTTGTCGCTGGAGCCTTTGCTCACGGCCAGGCGCAGTCCAAGCACACCTGGTCGCAAGAATCCCCGGTGTCAACGTTACAGCAATACGATGCTCTCGCAACAACGTGACTCGGGTAAAGCCCCAGGGTCAAGCGTCCTCAATGAGCAACACACATATAAGACTTGAGTCGCTCGCTTGCCCGCCCATACGGTCAAAGAGGCAGCAAAGGAAAAAGCTTATTTCGTGTTCCATCAGGCCAATGGACAGTCTTGAAGCCCTGAGCCTGGGCTGACCACAGGTACAAAACCTCGACCAGCAGCAGCAAGCATCATTCGATCAGGGTCACGAAATCAAGGTTGGAAGGAGAGGGATCGTCGGAAGGGGCACCGACAAGCCGCGACGTATACGTCACACATGTGGGGTATGAACATTGCAATGCAAACTCTTGAAGACTCTGCCGGCGGCTGAGACTGACTTGATTGGTGGTGCCTTTACACTGACTAGGTAGGCACTAGGTATTTGACATTGAATCGTACAATACATTCGTGGTATACTACTCACCGCGACAAAGAGAAATTGGACACCTGGTCCTTCCGGTGCGTTACGCGACGCTATTAACCCGACGACGGCCTCGGTCGTCAGAAAATCTGGCATGTCGATGTGTCTCCCTCACCCACTCTCATTCGTCTTCTGGCTCTCGTATCGTGTCCATTGATGTCCTGGACATTGACATTGAATCTCCGTTCTCGCCTAATATTACACCCCACGACAAGGAGGAGAAGACACTCAATCTGACGAGAAAGAGGCCGAGGTCAGCATGGGATCCGATTGCAAGGCGACGCCAGATCGCATCAGTTGGTGTGGTTCAAACAGGGCGTGAGAGGTTGTGGAATTCGAGACTCATGGGGCTGGGTGGGGCTTTTTCCCCGGGGGGGGGGACAGGGGGGCTAAGGGCGGAGGGCGGAGGGCGGAGGGCGGATTGGATCTGGAGCCAACATACAATGGCGTGACATCACCTACCGCCGTCCACCGCCGTTGATGATAGTCACGGCCTCATCCCAGCCATGGCTCTGCACGATATCCATGACGGTCCGTCCGTTCTCGTCGCGCTGATCCAGGTCGATACCGTTGCCCTTCTCCACCAGGATCTTGAGCACGTGGGCGTCGCCGTTCTCGACCGCCTGCAGCACTGCGTTCCACCCTCGGTACATGAGGTTGATGTCGGCGCCACGGGCCAGCAGCAGCTCCAGGATCTCGGTGTCGTTGTTCCGCATGCGACGGATGGACTTGATGATGGGCAGGTGCTCGCCGGGGGCGTTGACGTCGGCGCCGGCCTCGTCAACGAGGTAGTGCACGATGTGCTTGTGGCCCTCGCGGATGGCGCTGGTGAGGGGCGAGAAGACGCCGCCGTTCTTGGCCTCGACCGAGAAGCCCGCCGACAGCAGTAGCTTGATGCTCTCGAGCTGGTTGGCGCACACGGCCATCTCCACCACGCCCTTGAACATCTTGGGGTTCGACACGGCCGGGAGCAGCTTCTTGAGGATGTTGGGCCGCTTCACCGCCATGCAGAGCGGCCAGTCCTGGCCGCGGATCCCCGGGTCGGCGCCCCGGGCGAGCAACAGGTCCACCATGTCGGCCCGGTCCTCGCGGATGGCCGTGGTCAGCGGCGTGTATCCCTCGGGCGACTTGGTGTTGACGTTGACCCCAAAGTCGAGCAGGTAGACGAGCGCGTCCTTGTTGTTGTGCTGGACCGCCTTCTCGACGATGCCCTTGGGCTCGGTCGGGTCTCCGCCGGCCTCGATGACCTGTGGCAGCAAGTGGCTCCGGTGGTGCGTGACGCATTTGAAGCACGGGTACTCGCTTGCCGGCAGGTTCGGGTCCGCACCGCTGGCGAGCAGAAGCGTCACTATTTCGCCGCGGTTGTCGCGGATGGCAGAGCACAGCGGGGTGTAGACGCCGTCCTTCTTGGCGTTGGGGTCGACGCCGGCACTGAGCAGCGTCCGAACCGACTCGATGTTGTTGATGCTCGTGGCGAGCTCCATGATACCGGGGGCCTTGCGGAAGTCGGCGCCGCGTGACAGCAGGAGCTTGAGGAACTGGGGCTGGTACGCGCTGGGCCAGAGGAGGTGCTTGGGGCCGGGCAGGTCGGCGCTCGCGCCGCGGTCCAGCAGCAGGATGGCGAGGTCGAGGCGCTGGACGGTGACGCACTGGTACAGCGGGCTGGTGCCCTCGCCGTTCTTGCCATCCGGGTCGCTGCCGTAGTTGAGCATCAGCTCGACGACGCGCTTCGGTGTCTTGCGGTTGATGGCGCGGATCAGCACCGTGTTGCCGTTGGCCATGACGCGGTTGGGGTCGCCGCCATACATGAGGAACAGCTGGACCATCTCCAGCTTGTTCTCCAGCACGGCCATGGCCAGCGGGGAGTCGGCGTCCGGGCCGGCGCTGAGGTTGGGGTCGGCGCCGTACTTGATGAGCATCTTTGCGCCGTCGAGGTAGCCCAGCTCGGTGGCGGTGAAGAGGGGCGAGAAGCCGTTCTTGTCGATGCTGTTGGGGTCCGCGCCAAAGAGCAGGAGGAGGCGGACAGACTCCGGGTCCCGGTTCATGACGGCCTCGCGGAGGAGGTTGATCTCGGCAAGGGTGTCGGGGGCCACGCCGCGGTCGAGGAGCTGCTCGATGACGCCGTGGTTCTTCTTCTGTACCGCCTGTGCCAGCGCGGCCTTGTACTGCGGGACGTTGCTCCCCGTGTTGTACCTCGGCGTCCAGCGCGGGACGGTGGCCGGGTCTGCCTTGATGCGTGTGACCTGCTGTGGCATCTTGTTGTTCTCGTTGAGGTCGGCCTCGGACAGGAGGTCCTCGAGTAACGTCTCGGTCTCGGCCGTGTGGGTGGACGCGTTGTCTGTCTGGGTGGTGCTGTTACCACGGCTGCTGCTTCCTGTCGGGCTGGACAAGTCCGATGGCGGGAGTTCCCTTACCAAGCTCTGGGCCGGCCCCTTGGAGGACCGCAGGCTGCCAGGGCCACCTCTTACCGACCTGGACGGGGCGCGGTCCGGCATTCCACCAAGGTCTGGCAGGTCCGGGAGGTCCGGGAGGTCGTCGACAGCCGTCGTGCCGGTTATGCGGTTGCCCATGAAGTCGTGGCTCGTCGTTGACTGCCGGTCCACGATGTTCAGCGGTGGCAGTGCGGGAGGGAGGTCATTCCCCGTGTCGAACGTCCGAGGTCGGCTTACCTCTGAGGGGGCCGGCTGCGGCGTCGACAGTGCTTGTTGTGAGGGCGTCACTGCCGGCTGGATGGTGTTTGCCGAGTTGGTCCGTTTTGTGCCGTTCAGCCTGTCCAGGGCCGCGGCCAGGCCGGTGTACCCGATGCCAATGGTGGAATCAACGTCCGCCTCGCCGAGGGACCACCGGAAGACCAGGGCCGACATCCTCAGCGCCTCGCGCGTCTTCTCGAGGCTCGCGCGCATCTTGTGCACGTCCGAGTCGGCAAACATCATCTTGAAACCCTTGGACAGCCGCGCGAAGCCGTGCTTCTTGTCGTTGTCGAGGAACCTGGTCACCAGCTGGCTTAGCACAATAAAGTCGTCGTTGGCCTGGCGGAACCGCTTCTCGAGCTCCACGGTCATGTCGGCGGGGAGGTTCGAGTGCTTATTGGTGTTGAGCCCGGTCTCGATGGCCCACAGGATCCGACAGACCTCGAGGAACTCGTTGGCGAGCTCCTTGAAGCCTTGCACATGGTGCTTGACCGTGCTGAGGTACTCGAGCATCCGGATGGCGATGGTGTTGCCAAGCACCGTTGCCTTGTCGCACAGCTCGAGAGCTGTCTCCTTCCTCCGGGGAGCCATGGCTGCTTATTCGCTGGGCAGGAAGCTCCCACAGCCAAGTCTCGTCGTGGTGAGGAATGACTCGGGGCTGGATGAACAACAGGATATATACCGCCTCTGCTCAAACTTGGTGGGCTGGTATGGGACGGAGACAACGGCAGGCGGGCCAGTGTCCGGTAGCAAGTTTGATATAATTACACGTACACACACCCTTGGAAGAAAGGACCGGTGTGAGACGACAAGGAAGAAATGGGGTATAAGTGAGGAAAACAGACAAAGAAAGGGGAGATCAGGCCAAGAGAAGGAGAGCTCGCGTGCCGGTAGACAGGTCCGGGGGGAGAGCTGCTTCGTTATTTATCAAGCAAGCGGCGACTCTCGTCCCTCAAATCCCAATGGCAGCGGGATCACCTCCACCAACAGCACACATTGCGCTCTGTTCGTCTTGTCAGGCAACCCCTGTGTGTGCCCCTCTCTCGAGGCGACTGCAAGTAAATCCCTGGCAGTCAGCTCTGGCATCTCCCCTGCTGCGCACGAACAGTGGAGACGGGGGCTTTCCTGACATGACCCTTGGCCAGTGGGCAACATGAGGCTTCCGTCGTTGATTTCTGCACCCGGCCCGATTCGATTGAACCTGCCTTATTTTTCTTTTTCTTTTTCCCCCTCTCATTCTTGCCTTCTGCCTGCGCGTGCTTTGCTCAGTGTCTGGCAAATCACTGAGTGGGATGTTGCCCTGTGTGCGCTCAGTGGCCACTGGCCAGGCGGCCCAGGCCATGCTACCCAACTCAATCACCGTGGGCCCACAGGTGTTTGCACAGTTGCGCCTCGTCCTCGCCGCCTACTCGTGCGCCCACATGCGTACACTAACAAGGCGTATACGATTGGACGGGACGGGGTCGGGGGTGGCTCGGAGGGGCCTTTCTACGTGAGAAAACATAGTGTTCGTCACCCTGGAGTTACCGGGTAGCAACAAACATCCCGGGCCAAGGAGACCCGCAAGTGTCAAGAAACACTAAGACTTTCAGCTGGGCCCGCGCCGCGGTGACAGCCAACAGGGAGATTGCTGAGGACCCTCTTGTCACTGTTGGTCTAGGGTGAAGGGAGAGAGGGGTTGGGCCCGACGTGTGGCCTCAAAGAAGGCGATGGCCAAGCTTCTACCGCGCCTTTTTTCCCAAGGCCCGCGGGAACTGGGGGAGGGAAGACTTTGACCCCCCTAGATGGGATCTAGTCAGCCGTATGGCGCACCGAGCGAGTCCCAATCCCGAATGTGCATCCTCGCCAGAACCGGCCTAGCCAGCGGACGGCAGACCAAGAAGCCGTGCTCATCAATTCAAAGGCTTGAATTTTTATTTATATGTACTCGGTACCGTAGCCCAGAAAACCCCGACGATCGGCACCACACGGCCGGGGGCATGGATGGCGACATTCACATGCCACATCGACCGAGCGGTGCCAGGGTGCCGCCTGCACAAAGCAGGTCCAGGAGGACCAATGCAGCCTCCCCCGCATCGTCCACGTCCCCCTCCCCAGAGCCTCCCATGTGTGTGACAGGCGAACAGACTCTCGCAGTGGCACGCCCGAGTCGATAGGCGAGGCGATGGCAGGCTTCCTGGCCCACAGATTGGATGTGGCATAGCGCTGACATGTCGTTGAACTCTGGTTCCCCATTACGAGGCCGAATCTTGCTGTTGTTATGCGACGTTGTCCAGTGACCAAGGAACATTGCAGGGCGTTTGCAGGGGAGGTTGGCTCGAAGAGGACTGGCTTCCGGCGTGGGTGACATGGCCTCGAGTCCCGTTCGAGCCTCCATTGTCTCTCGGGTCCCGGCTGCTCGAGAAAAAAGCAATGCAGGCGGCTGCACTGATCTCCATACTGACAGGTGAACATGTACCACAGGCCATCCCGATCGTGCATTACCGGCAAGAATCCCCAAGCAGGTTCGTCCGCCTTATATCCGGGGCGGCCACCACCAACAGCCAGAGCTGTCGCCCTTCGTGCCGCAGTGCAGTGCACCAGTGACTGACTGGGGTGCGAGCACTCGGGGTGGAGCAGGGTGAAGCGCAAGGTGGGAGAGGGGGCAGCCGGTGGCTGGCAGGGAGCAAGGCAGGGAGCGAGGCAGGGAGCGAGACACGCACCAGCTTGCAGCGGCTGACGAAAGAGCAGCGCGTGGTCTGGGCCACCAGAGAAACTGGGAGGAAGAGATTGGGACCCCTGGGTCCTTCGTCTGGGATCCTCCGAGTCCTCTGGGTTCTCGTCCGCTGGCCCAGCCTGCCCAGCAAATTGCGGTGCGATGGTGACGGCCGCTAGCATCTCCAGGTTTCAGGGACCCGGCCTGCCGGCGTGCTGGGCCGGATGTGAGCTGTCGAATCGGGTATCGTGACAATCCGATTGCAGTTGCAGCTGAACGAGATATGGATTTCTTCAGACGAGGCACCCCTGCGGCACCCTGCAACTAGTGTACACAGTACTGTACTTCCTTCGACCCCGACCGAAGTGAGTGATGGCAAACCACGAGTAGTCGGATCGTCAATCAGCGCCTGCTTTGAGCTGCAATGCCCATCTCATGTGCTGTGTCCGACGGCGACGACAAGGGTGCCTTTTCAGGGGCTAGTGACAGGCCAGCAACGCCCAATCTCGATCCCACAGTGCGACCCCCAATGGACGGACGAGCCATCTGTCTACGCTATCTCGCCCGTCAGTTTTTCGTCAGGCCGAGGCAAGCGGGAGAAAAAAGAAGAAGGGGAAAAGAAAAAAAATCTAGCGATGAAAAAGGGCCAATTGCCCGCCCGCCACGGCGCCTACCTAATTGCTTGCGGCTAGTCCCAGGGCCACTGGCTGCCTGAACTGCCTGATCTTCTGTCAATTTGGGGGGGGGGGGGAGATTGGCGAGCTGGCACCAAAATGAGCTTTCGGCTGGCGTCTCCACATGGCGTACAACGTACGGTGCTTTGACCCTCAGGGGCTGGGCAGAGGAAGGATCTGCCATGGGTGGGAGGGAGATCAGTGACCATACTTACAGACTTACTGTGCGGTCTAGACGCCATCTGCAGTGCCGTCTTGCCTTTTCCACTCCAAGACTCAGCCTTTTTTTTTTCGTTCTTACGGTCGAGCGTCCCCCCTCCCCCTCCCCAAGCTCGACGCCATCGTCAACCAAGTCAAGCCAGGCCCACGCCATGTTCGGCCATGCCATGCCACAGAACCACCCACACCTGAGCGAGCATTTTGGGGGGGGCCTTGCGGCCTGCCGCGACCGATCGTGACACCGACATCCCAGCCTGCATACACACACACACACACATACACCATCCGGGGAATTACTCGTGGGCCCGCGAACCTGTGGGCTTCTGCCGGCTCAGGGGGGCATGCCCGATGCAACCCACCACTATCCTTTCCCTCCCCTGGTCGGCAACGTCCAAACCCGTGCGTTTGCTCAAGATTGACTTCACGGCCGGTGGCCTCGTGCTTCGCATTGACGACATGGTTATCTAGTGTACACGTACCTGTACATCTTCGCCAGCTTCTGCGGCCCCCGCTCCCTTCGCACGAGCTGGGTTATCTGGAGCAGGCCGTCTGCCGCCACAGCAGCCGCTTCCCGCATGTCCTGTGCAGCAAGGCTGTCGCTTCTCACATTTGTCCCCCAGCTTTATGACAGCCATGACTCGCATGACTGTGGGTACTTGCATGTGCTACTGTGGCACTGGGTGCAACATGCCAAAGGGACTAGTGCGTGCATGCATCAGATGCACTAACTGCTGTATGGCGGCCGACTACTGCACGGAAGCACAAGAAGACTTGCCCCGGGTTCACAGGGCGGGGGGACTACCACGTGCTGGAGACCTCATGCCGATGAGAGCGCCACAGTCACTGGGTGCCTGACTTGTGTACAACTGCACATTCCGGCATACCTGCTGTGGCCTGGCCTGGCCTACATGGACAGGCAGCGGGCTGCCTGCTGGGTGGGTGTGGGTGACCTGAGGACCCTGACCTGGCAGCCTGGGCCCATTTGAATCAATTCTCCTCCTCTCTTCACTACGCACTGATGTGCCTCGATCGTCTCATGTTGGATACCTGCCAACCTCCACGCAGCCTTGAAAAACCAACGGGACAAAAGGGTATGGGCTGTGAGACAAGGTTGGCGCTATCTAGAAAATCTCGTGATCATCTTACGACTTTCGTTATGTACCCTTGGAAACATCCCGGGGTAATGTGTGCGATCCAGATTCAGAGAATTCATGTGCCTGGGCGGTATACAGTTGGAACCCGACCAGTGATCAAGTATCAGCGCATGGTATTGTGCATTTCCTAGGCACCTGGCCGCAAACATGCTGCATTGCCTCTTCTTTGCTGTATTTTACTGCTATCTTCTTCCCTTTCCTGTCCTAGATTTTGAGTAATTACCAGTATTGCTGTCCAGCGTGCTCGTGCACGCAAGGGTCCATCGAACGTTGCACAGCCAACAAGGAAGTACTATCTATCACCTTTTACACATGCATGCCTGCATGCTGGGCCGGCTGCCGCGCACTGCCCACATACTGACGAATTGGCTTTGTCAAGCTCCGTAGTCCCAAGATCTGATGGTTTGCATCGCTGCCGCCGAGGTCTGAGCGGAAGCGCTAACACTTTAGACTGTACTACGTACGGCACACAGACAATTAGATGACATACCTTGCCTCAACGGGGCTCATCTCCTTTGCTCCGCCATGCCAGGAAGAGCAAGCCGGCGCCAGTAGGTGCAGTGCAGAGTGCTATCGACGGAGAGAAAGAGAGAGAGAGAGAGAGAAAAAAAAACCCCAAGCGCAAGGCGCCGGGTAACCTTGAAGGCCTCCGCACTAATTAAAATCTACTCGCAGGTGGTGGACTGGTCTTGTACAAGCGGACACTCCGTAACCAGTGCCCGTTTCCTCCTCCGGCCCGCACCTCGGTATTTGCACCTGCGCCGGCCCACGCGCCCTCGGACCCTGCGGGACAAACCCACGGGCAACAAAGAAATCTTGACGGTGGGCGGGCGGCTTTTGCGGGTCGAGCGAATAGACCCCTCCTTCGCATTTGACCATTACGTACTGCAGAGTCTCCATGCCAGATCTCCCACCGGAAGGGTGGTTGAGTCGAGAACCGAGGTGTATTAAATGCATTGGTCTACTCATCAGTGGGACCGGCATCCCTCCGCTCAGCCTGTTACGTCAAAAAGTACACTACTAACTTGTCGCAGTCGTAAGAGCCGACAGGTTCAAGCGCCACACGGGGCTACTGGCGTACGCCCCTTCTTCTCTTAACGGTCAAGCTTGACTGATCTGGCGGTCTACTGCAGTCCAGTCAGGGTCCTGTCGTTCTGTGGCCCACCTTTCTGCTGTCCGGGCCCAACCATGCCATCTACTAGTACTCTGCATGCTATGTAGGACGGCAGGATCGACACCGGTGGTGCTGAGCTGTCAAGTCGTCGGGCACCGCTGGGCTTGATCATGCGCGAGCTTGTGGACCCAGGCGGTATCATCAGTACATATGAGTTGGAGCACACTCGAGGCCTGAATGGGCGCCCGGTCACGGCCAAATTCAGGGTAGTTAGTTCCGGCTCGTAGCAAAGAGCGAGCGGCCCGGGTCAGCAATCTCGTCTGAGTCGGACCAAGTTGTAAGCTGAGTCCACGCCTTTACCTCTGCCGGATCCTGTGGAGAAATGCCCGCCAGCTTGAGTTGCCTGCGCAAAGCGTGCCTGCCAGCACTGTGCCCGTTGACCATATAACACAGCGAACATCAGGACCCAGGATGACTGAGCTCCCTGCCTTGGGCCATAGTAGGCCTATATCTGCAGGGGTTCCTGAAGTCTTGCATGTCAGGACCCCCCTCAGGAAGCCCAAAGGCTGGAGGCTAGGTCGGGTTGTAGAGGTCCGGAGGATCAACTGACTCGCCCACGAGCCGACTACGCAGTACATCGTCCAGTTCGCGAGACTTCGGACCTCGGCGTTGGTGTTGGTGTGGCCGCGTGAACGGCACCGAAAATGGCCGGACAAAAGGGTGGATTTCGGCCGTTGCAGCATTTATATGCATGCCGGCCCGGCTCGGTGGTTCCTCCATCTACTGTGTGCGGATTATTTACCTGTCGGCCGCAAGAGAGTGCTTGTTCGGAGCAGGGCCTCCTTTCTTGTTGCCTTTTAACTGCTGGGTCCGGCACGGGACCGTTCTTATTTACTACTGTGAAGCTTTGGGTCTTGGGTTCAGTCATTGGCTAGGACCCACATCAGCAGTCAGGTTTCGTGGCAGCTCTTGTGCTAACAGCAGACGTGCTGTTTGCTACTGTGGTATACCGGTACAGTCTTGAGAGGTGTGCTGCAATGGCAGTCTGCAGCGTTCCCAGCGCGGCCACAATGGGGCGGTGGAGGCGGGCTCTCGTCTGTGATTAGCTCCACGGTACCGACTAGTCAGGGGCAAGTGGGAAATAGAGTTCAGAGTAAGCAGGGAAGGGCCAACAGGTGCTCTGAAAACAGGCGGTCGGGACCCGGTCGCGGTCCACGGCGGCCGGCAGTCTTTCTCAACCAGCTGCTGGGTCGGTAGCAATTCCAAACACGTACCTGATGGCTGCCCTTCCCATCGATATACTGCCCCCGAACCCGTGACGTCGACCCATACGATAGTGCGGACTTCCCTGTAGGCCATCACATCACCAAGTCAGCAGTACAGCTTGCTGGTACTCCAGCAACGGCGGCGCTCCAATGGGCGCCAGCGGCTTCACCACGACGCTGTTTGGCCTCGTCTCTGTTGCCACATTTCTCTACGTGAGCTTGCTCTGATTTCATTCAGCAACATGTCTTGTTGCACGAGCTCGGCAGTGATCTGACAGGGAAGCAGCTGTGGGTCCGCTCCAGGCAAGATCCAATTTCAAGCCTTCCGGGCACCTGGCTCTCCAGATGGACGAATATCGAGTCACTGGTCGAATTGGTTAGGGGAAGGCAGCCTCGGTACATACACACTCTTTTCCAGAAATACGGTACGTCTGAGAGACTTCAACTTGAGAGTCGATCGATGGTCACTCTCGAATTCTCACACTTCTGCAGGGCCAGTCGTGAGAGTGGGTCCCAATGAGGTTTGCTTCAGCAACGTGTCGGCCTTCAGGCAGATATACAGTGTCAAGGAAACGTTTGTCAAGTCGCCATTGTATGAAACCATCACCGACTCGCCAGCGCCCTCGATTTTCAGTACTGCCGATGTCGATTTGCACAGGCGGCATCGACGGCTCCTGGGTCCCGGCCTCTCTGAGACGTCAGTGGCCCAGATGGGCCCATCAGTCCACGCGAAAGTCGCGTTGGCGGTTCAGAGGATGAAGGAGGAGACGGAGGAGAGGGGGGCTGCAGACATCTACAAGTGGTGGACCTTCATGACTTCGGAGATCACAGGGGAGCTGACATTCGGCCAGTCCTTCAGGATTCTCGAGGAAGGCAAGGTAAACATGCAGAACTTGCCCTAATCTTAATGACGCTGCTAATGTAATGCACCGTCAGAAAGATGCATTTACAAGCGACCTGGGCAATGGAGGCGCGGTCCTGGCTGCTCTGCGACTCACACTGCCTTTCATTATCAAGATGGCAGAACACATACCGCTCGGGATCGTGACCGAAGCCTGCAAAGCCAGAAAGCAGACCTTCAGACGGGCCGATGACATGCTCACAAAGCATTGCCATGCCGTCATGGCAGATGCGGAGAATCCCCAACAGTCCTTCTTTACGGGACTCTTCCTGGCAGAAAGCGAAGAGAAGCTCACTTGGCAGGAGGTCAGAAGCAATGCTCTGACGTTCCTGGTGGCCGGAACCGATACCACTGCCAATACTCTAACCTACCTGGTCTGGGCCATTTGTCAGAGGCCATCAGTTAAAGCCATGCTTCTGGAAGAGCTGGACCAATTACCAGAGAAGTTCGACGACACGCATCTCAAGTCTCTGACCTATCTGAACCAGATTATCGAGGAGACGCTACGTTTTTATCCTGCAGTTGCGACAGGTCTCTTGAGGATTGTGCCCCCTGGAGGAGCCAACATTGCCGGGCACCACATTCCAGGCGGATCAACCGTGAGCTGTCAAGCGTACAGCTTGCAGCGCGACCCCCAAATATTCCCCAGGCCAGACGAGTTCGACCCATCGCGATGGACAAATCCGACCAACGACATGAAACATGCCATGATGGTTTGGGGTGGAGGAGCGCGAGGTAAATGAACCAACGCGACTGGGGCCTTGTGGCCCCTTTCGCCAAATCTCCGTTCCTATCACGATGCTTTTGCAACGTCATGCTCGTCCCATGAAGCAGTAACAAAGGTACTCTACTTTACCCTCCGGTGATGGCTGACGCTTCTTCTATAGTGTGCCTAGGTGTCCATCTAGCCAGGGCCGAGCTGCGTTTGGGCACAGCCTGTTTCTTTCGCGCATTTCCAGCAGCTCGGATGTCTTCAACAGAAGGCATGTCAGAGAAGGACATGGAGCCTGAAATGATTGCTTTCACTGAGCCCAAGGGGCACCGGTGCCTGATCGAGTGTAGGTGAGCTAGAGACGTCTGTTTAGTTATCCGAATCAACAGGGGCAATCAGTCGCATGGCAGAACCTCCCATGGTATCTTGCTCTCCCATGATGACATATGTGCGTAGATGAGGCTTGTACGGTTCTTGACTCAGCACTCAAGACCTGGATCAGTCCATCTTCCTAGACCAGACTAACACGATTCAGTCGCCCAATACATAGAAGTCGTCATACCTCGTCTTGTCTTTTCTTGTGCATCGCGTTTAGTAGTGACCGTTGGCTGGTTTGCGGCTTTCACTTGCAAACTTCCTATGGGCCCAAACTACCTCGAAGAGTTTGTACTACAATATGCTTCGCACAACTCCGCGACCAAAATTTGTCCGCAAATCTACCCACGGGCCACGTGTGCACTGAACTGGTGTAACCCCGCTTTCGGTGGCGAGAAGTTGTTAGAGTGTTATCTAGAAACTCTAAGTATTGGTTTTTTCTTGTGGAGCAAGGGATTATATAGTATATTTATTAAATAGCCTTTGCCATATAGCTTATACGTATATATATATCAAATAACAATTAGTATAAATTAGTTTTATTATTAGATAATCTAGATTACTAGGTATTAATAAGGGGTAATATTATATAATAGAGATAATATATATACTTATACTAAGACCTATTTAGTTATATAACCACACTAGCCGTATAAGTTATATATTTACCTTAGCTACTATTTTAATACTAGTAGTCTTTCTTTTATAGTAAATATTATTATTAAAGTATACTTTTAGCCTATTAGTATTATATAAGAAGAAAAGAAAAAAAGTTAAGACCTCTAGGATATAATATATAACTTTTTTTAGTTAATTCTTTATTATAATAGATCTAACTAATAAAACTAATTTATATAGGTTAAAGCTAACCTTTACTTTATTATTCTCCTAGGTAATTTTTATACTAGGGTTTTCCCTAAAGTATACTAATACCTAGGGTTTACCTACTATAAAAAACTTTATAACTCCGGTATTTTATAGTTTACTCTAGTAGGTTATACTATATAAGTCTTAAAGTATAAATTAGTTTACTTTTACTATCTTAAGGGTAGTAAAGATATCCTCCCCTATTATATAGTAGTAAAAGGCTAAATCTAGAAGGTAATATAATATTTATTTACCTTTTTTATTTTTTATTTCTTTTTCATTATTCTTTTCTTCCTTAATAAGGTCTTCTCCCTTATATTCTATCAGGTAGGCTTTAAAGCTATTATATAAATATTCTTGGTCTAATACTTTATAGGCTTAAAAATACTATTCCCTTATATACTTTCTCTTATACTCTAAATAATTTATTAATTAATAGCCTTTTTTCTTATATATAAAGTACTTTTTATCTTAGGGTACTATATATATAGACCTAAAGGGTAGTTTAGTAAACTACAAGGTAGGTTACCTTATATAAAGCTGGAAGGGCTATCTTATAAATCTTTATTTCCTGTATGGTTACCTTTAGCAGTTCTTGAAATTTAAAGAGTAGTACCTATTAATAAAGTATATATTAGTAGTATTATTATATATATACTAGTTTATTATACCTTAGTTTAGGGTAACTTACAGTAAGGCTTTAAGGTTAGTAAATAAAGCTTTATATATTAATTTTTAGTATATAAATATAGGCTTAAGCTTTAGTATACCCCTACAGGCTCTTACTACTATTATATAAAGAATAATCTCCCCTTAGTACCTTTTACTAAGGGCCCTTTATATAAGTTAAAACCTATCTAGTAGTATCTTAAAAACCTTGGGTATTAACTTATCTGGATATTCCTTCCTTATTTGTATAAAAGATAAAATAATCTAGTTAGCCTAGTACTAGCTATAGTTAATATTAGTATTAAAGTAGGTATTTAAAAGGTTATAAATCTTATCTTATCTCCTTTTTAGCCTAATATAATATAGGTAAAAGTTTTCTATATAATCTAATAGGATATCTAGAAAGACTATATAATACTAGTCTTCTATAATACTAAGTCTTTAGTAGTAGCTAATAAAGACTTATATCTTATTATATAAAAGGTTATACGGTTTCCTGGTATAATTTTTATCCTTCCTCTATCCCTTTTAAAAGGTAGAAATCTATTAAGGGTTAATAGGCCTATTTTATATAATTCTTTTAGGAGATAGCTTATATACTATAAGCCCCTTATATATAGATCTAGCTATAAGTTTTATACAGGGTTATTATAGGAAATTATTTACCTCTTATTATAAGAAATTATCTATCTCTTATATATATTAAATCCCAGGTAGTACCTATTATATACCTTGTAAATTAACTATTTAAGTTTATACAGGTTATAGTAGTTTTAAATTATATCTAGGTTAGTTATATATAGGGGTTTTATGTAATTTAGTATAACTAGTATCTTAATACTATATATTTTATTATTTATACCCTTTAATAGTTTATCTAACTTATTAGTAGCCTTATTATTATTACTATACGGTTTATAGAGAGGGTATTAATGGTTTTACTAACCTAATAAGTTATACCAGCCTATTTATATAGGTACCCCTTAAAACCTAAATCCCCCTATCTTCTAGTATCTAAATAAGCTTTTTTATAAATATATAGTTAATTATACTAAACTAATAGTTAGTTTAATTACTAAGATTACTATATAAAAAACTTAATAGGCTATTACCTATAAGCTAGAAATATATAATGTTTATTATTACTTGGTAGAAGTATATATTAATTTATTTATTACTTAGCCCCTACTATATATCGATATTATTTTCCTAGTAGCTTAGATAAATATATTTCCTTTATAGCCTAATAGCTGTTAAACTATTAATACTTATTTCTTTATATGTAAATAGTCTATTATCTTAAGCTTATCGACTACTACCTATTTAAGGTTTTTTAGGGGTATCCCTTAGGGAGTCTTTAGATAATATATTAGTGGTAATCACTTTGGCTTATATGATTTTAGTTATTATCTTTTAGTACTTTAATATATACCTAGTTTTCTAGCTATATAAGGCCTATAGCTATCCCTATTTCCTACATAGTAGGTTATAAGAAGAGCTATAATATTATACAGGTTATAGATTTTAATCTTCTAGGTTATATGTTTTTCCCTCCCTGATAAGTAGAAAGGTTAGGTATATCCTTAGATAGTAGTATAAATATTTAGTCTACTATCCTAATAGGTAGGATAGTAATTATACGTGTATTTATCTCTTTACTCTTACTAATTTATAACTATAACTAAGTAATTACTAATTAGTATTAAATAGCCTTTACTATATAGCTTATATATATATATATATTAAATAATAATTAGTATAAATTAGTTTTATTATTAGATAATCTAGATTACTAGGTATTAATAAGGGGTAATATTATATAATAGAGTTAATATATATACCCACGTTAAGGCCTGCTTAGTTACACGGCCACACTAGCCGTGTAAGTTATACGTTTACCTTAGCTGCTATTCCGACAATATTTGCCACTCTGTTCAGGCATGCGGGTCACGGCAACAAGTAAAACCACGTTGCGCCAAAGAAAATCGAAAATAACATATGCATTCGCTATACACATTCTACCTCGCAGCAACTGGCCCATCGGTAGCGAGTATTTCGTGCCGAATGGGATAGGGTTTGGAAATCTCAAGACACGTGGAGTCGAAACTGCTGGTCAACGGCTCCTGTGGATCCATGATTGTATTGGTTCTGGAATCCTGCGATATTGAAGGCGGAAGGCTTTTGGGGGGGCGGTTGCTACACAACCACTGCCGGCGGCGCCAACAGGGTGCAGTCCTTGTTCCCATGCTACACCGTACGTGCTCTTATTTTTCTGTCGGTTTAGATTCTCAATCATGATCCCATGTTCATTGTCCCACTGGCCGGAGACGCAGCTCGTGGTGGACTCAGCTCGTGTCAATCTCCATCCACAGCCTTGATAATGGTCGAAAACGGTATAAGCTGGCAAGACATGTGTCTACTAAGCGTCTTAATATCGCATTTCTCATTTTGTTTAATTGGTTATAAACCTCTCTTTGTGACTCACCTGTCTCTCCGTCTCCATTTGAACCTAGTCTCTCGCTTCTTGCTAAGGCAGTACAGTCGTGACAAGGCTGGCAATCTCCTTAAATGGACACGTCAATTAGGGCTTATTGATCCATACCTGATGCCCACTCGTCCAATTCATCTGGTGCATCAAATCCCAGACCTTCCAGCAGCTCTCCCGCGCGTGTTTTCTCAAATACTGCAGCTCGCCTCGCCCTTATAGATGCAGCGCATATTGTCAGAGCTGCTGCGATTTGCTCGCCTGGTTCTTTGCCCTGTGCATTCTAAACTGCCCATCATTGAACTTAAAATGGTGGGGATCCTGGGCAGTGCGGCTACAGCCAGTTAAGAGGACCATCAACGGTTACCTCCGCGGTCTACGAAGGGGCTTAGTGAACTTACCGTGACAGACAGGAGGTACAGGAAGGGAGAACTCTATCGTACCCGCCGTAATGACCGACAGTTGGTCTTAATAGACTGCAAATTGAGTTGACCCATTGGAAAACCCCTCAAACAATCGTTGAAGCCACACCGCGCTTAGGTGCGCCGCAGAACCAGTCACCATAGGCCTCAGAAGCCTTCGTAGCCATATCTCCATTCCCTCACCGTCTCACCATCCTCAACACAATCATTTTGTAACTATCCTCATTTACGTGGTTTCGCTTTTAATCCGTATACATACTCTTCTGGAGCAGTAGGCGGTCCCTTCACACAGTAGTAAACGCTCAAAGACCTAGCGTTAAATGCCATTCAGTGCGCCCTTATTAAACGGAAATGGATTTAGCGCAAAGGTTCCTTCCCCTGGAAAGTTGCTGTCCAATTCTCATAGAGTGGCTCTGCTGCTGTAGGATACTGGCTCGCCAAAGAATTCCTGCTCTTCCCATCCTAGTACTCGTACTTTTGGAGATTAGTCTCTCGGAGGGTTATATTAATTGCATCTAATGTTCCGATTTTGATTGACAATGAAGGGAGGAAGGTGATAGAATTGAATTCGAACTTCAAAAAATGGCTATCTACCTCATCCTCTGACCTAGCGATGTGTATCAACTGCTTTGTGAATTCTTTCATTCTATGACTACTTTCTCGCCAGTCCATCCACCTGAGAAGGATTCCCGGCAGCTAATTGATGGCCTGGCAGAGGATGTATACATACGCTCTGAAACCGCTGACAGTCGGACTTGCAAAGAAAATGCCTTTTTAGGTAACGTAGGGATTATTGGGTGTATTTAAGCTCCTCTACTAAGCCAGAGCGCTTCAATAGCGGTAATAAACCTAAGATTCAATGTGTACTCAAGCCTTTCTTCTAGCTGGCCTAGCGAGGCGGGCGAGTAGCTGTACTAGTTAGTAGTCCATTTGGCAGCAGGTTAGGTAACGTATGTCCACACCGACCGCTTCCGTGGAACCATTTCTCGCTACAATAGCTCTATCATCTGTGCTTTAACTGAATGGTTAATTGAGAACTAATTGTCAGCTTTAGAAGTCGTCTTGTAAACATGGGAGGCCAGCGCTTCTTCTTTTTGGTAGTGAGATATGTATCTTGTCGGCTGGCTTGGGTATAGTAATTGCTTCAAATGGGGTCTTTATTTGTTGGTTCTAGTCTGGTATGTAGGAAGAAGGAAGGGGCTGAAGGCATGTAGCATGTCTAGCCTTATATCCTCCCTTAGCTATAGTAAATAAAGCTATTAACATATATTTTTAATTATTATATTATATTATACTAACTTAATAATAAGTAATTAATTAGTTAGTTAAGTAATTACTTATATATTATTTAGTAAATTTAAATTCTTTTACTAAGCTAGAATATTTTAGTAGTAATAATAAACCTAATTTAATTTATACTTAAACTACTAGCTAGCTTAGTAAGATAAGCAAGTATTAGTAACTAAATAATAGTTTATTTAGCAGCCGAATATAGTTAAAACCCTCCTAGAACGTTTTATACTTATTAAAACCCCTTATGGAAAAAATTTTATAAAAAAACCTTAAAGCTAATCTTATCTAATAATTATTAACCACTAGGTCTTTAAGTGTTTATTATTATGTAAAGGGACCGCCTACTACTTAGAAGAATATATATATAGATTAAAAGTAAAGCTACCTAATAACTATTAGTATAAAGTAAAAATAAGCTTTTATAAAAAATAATTAGAGTAAGGTATAATAAAAGAAAGAGATAATTAAATATAAATACTAATAAGAATTAAACTTATATTCTTTATATTTTTATAAAAAATAGTTTAATATATACTTATTATACTATAAGATTAAATAATTAACTTTATAATTAGAGTATTAATTAGTGTTAGTCTAGCTTAGGTATAGTAATTATTTTAAATTAATTCTTTCTTTATTAGCTCTAGTCTAGTATGTAGGAAGGAGGAAAGGAGCTAAAGGTGTATAGTATGTGCGGCCTTATATCCTCCCTTGGCTACGGTAAATGAAGCTATCTACAGTGAATACTAGTCAAGTGACTAGCAACATATCTAGTGGTGTGCCCATATGCCAGACTGTTGACCGGATTTTGAAACCGCTGAACCATGCCCGTGAGCTCTCGTCAAAACGTCGGCGCGTTCGATTTAGGGCGCTGTTGTCTGTCGAGCAACGAGGATTATTGATGGGCCCCCGGCCTGCGCCTGCACATCGCCAAGTACAAAGCGCAAGTCAAAGCCGTCGCGCGCATAACGTGAAAGCCCGGCCACCGAGATCAGCAAGTGATATTCAATGACCCGCGCAGGTAGAGGGGCAGTTATTGACTATTTGTATTCTTTAAGTTCCTCTACTAAGCCAGAATAACAGTAGTAATCCTAATAGGATAAGGGACAATATATTTTATAGGTTATAATAGTAAGTTTTGCTATATAAGGCTTTAGATAGTAACTATTAATCTACTTTTATATACTAGTATTCTATTAAAAACTACCCTTTTATACTATAAGTCTTAGTATTAGGCTATACCTATTTATACTATATTAGTATTATTAATAAGCTTTAACTTAGCTATTAAGCTTAATATAAATTAGTCTATAAAGGTTAAAGCTATCTTAAGCTATAAGTAACCTAGTTTAAAGCTATTAAGTACTAGGTTAAAGTGCCTTTACTATATAATTTAGGCAAATTACCTAAAATAAATAATAATAAAAGCTATAATAGCCTAGAAAGATCTAGCTCTACTTTATAAATATATAATTATCTATAAGATAAAGTAACTATTATATCCTTATCCCTTTATATTATAAAACTATTTAAATAATTAATTACCCTACTAAGATTACTAGATATTTAAGAATAATTAGTTAGCCTACTAAGACTACTTTTATAAGTAAGATAACCTCACTCTACTATATAGATATACTAATCTAATAGTTACTACAAATAACTATAATATAAATCCTAATTTAAATAAATAAGTTTATTATAAAGTAGTAGTAATATTTATATTAGATAACTATAAAGATTACTTAGATTTTAAGAGAATTAGTATTTTTTATATTAGCTTAGAAATTATAATACTAATCTAAAAGAGATTAAGTATTAGGAGAATCTAAAATTAAAGCTTAATAATAAGGAGAAGAAGATCTTAAAAAAAAAGGGCTAAAAATAGAGAAGCTCTTTGAGAGGCTTTTCTTATTTGACTAGTATATATATTCTAAATATAGATAGTAGCAGAGTAACTATAGTTTAAAAAAGTCAGTTTGAATCAATATAATAATAGGCCTTTTGTAACCCTCATACCCAGGAGGGGGAGGAGCAGTTATTCACACCAAGTCCACATGGGCATGATGACACAGTGGGAAAGGCTTCTAAGACACATGGTCCTCACAATACCGCACTTGGGATATGATAAACCGAATGTTTGTGATACCAGACATATAAACTATGGCCCGATACCATGGCTTCATCTGGCGATGGTGTGAGATTGACCGCATAGATATGTCCAGGAGCCACGCAGGCCCCCCATGGAATGACCCTTGGCGGTTGGAACTCGGACGCAGATGTTTCCACTCGAACAGCGAGTGTATTGTAGCAAGCAGAGCATGATGGAAAGATGTGCCCGTTGGTTATTGCAAACATTGAATACTGCCGTTCTGACAGCATAGTGTCCACGTCACAACCGGCAACGGCTCGTGCACCTCGCTTTAATCCTCTTTTGCATCTACCGAACCTTGCAGCTCAACCAATTGCCCCATGATCACGTGTTCAATTAACTATCATTTCTGTGCCAACTGCGAGAGGAGCCGCCGGGGGGGGGGGTGAAGGATGGACTGAGTGATGTTAGTACGGACAACAGAAAAGATTGCCCATGAGAAAACAGTGTCATGTCCAGATAAACTGTCAATCAGATAGGTAAATTTGTTGGAATGCACTCATGCTTACTATCAAGGCCGCCCCTCTTCACAGAGTGTGGTGTTCGGTGCCCCTGCCAGAAGGCTGTGAGAAATGCTGAAATCCAGCCCGAGGGTGTACCTAGGCCAATGAAAAGTGCGACAAATACCTGCCAACCTCGCTAGGAACAAATGTAGACGGAAAGACCATGGTTACTGACGTCTCGAGTGCACTACACCAAGTAATTTGATGTTCCCACAAAAGGTCCCACCAAGGCAAGCAGCTGTCTTTAGTCATGTCTATTCCGTGGGTTTCCTGATGACGCGTCGCGTAGTCGCCAGGAATCACCTACAAGCGAGATGTGGCAGGTGTGGCTTTTCTTTTCCCGCCTGGCGCAAACTATTGGCTTCCATACGCAAAACCAATCCGCTTCTCGTGTTCGCAACGCTCGTTGGAAAGAAAGGCTTATCCGATGCTCAGCTTTATAGGAACGCCAGAAACCAATGACTACCGCTATCGGACAATCAGATTAGTTGTCAGCACCATAGCGCCATCAATGGCAAGTGGGCTTCATGTAGTTCGCGCCGTCCGATTCCTATGCTGCTCAAACAACATTTTACATCCGACTGATGGCGGTCCGCACACAGCGTCAAGCTGGGCATTGCCGAGCTTGGCGAGGGGTGTGTATTTGTAATTGTCTGTACTTGTGGGTATGGCAAAATTGAATGACGCTCATGGGTAAGACAAGATTTAAAACTCTGCGCAACCCCATGCTTTATCTTGCCCAGGTATTTCGTGAAGAGACTAGCTACCCCATCCCCCCCGGGGGGGGGGCAACACAAGTTTACGAAGGAAGACTGATCAACTGCAGGATCACATTTATAAATCTCCCCACAATGTGCAATAGAAAATGCATGTAATGAATGAAGCCATTAATATTAGCCACTAATGAGACGCCAAACCCATGATGCCATCCTAACTCTGTCGAACATTTGTCTCCTCCGGCAGATATCCCATACCCTATGCGGCCGTTGATGTATGATCCAAAGAGCTTTCCGATTTTATACCCCTGCACCGTCGTAAAAGACTCTTAAAAATTGTTAAGTGAAAATTTTTGAACGAAAGACAAGAAGATGGTAATCCACACTTCATCGACATCCACTGAAATCCACAATCACCTTTTTCTTTTCGCTTCGCGATTTGCAATGCTCAAAATACAACGAAATTAGACAGCAACGGGTGCGCCCAGAGTGTAGGTCACTGGAGCGCTGGACATTTGCGTCCAGTAGATAGCTGGCTCGTTTCCGACCTTGTCAAGAGTACCACTACCGGTTGCTGTGCCTGGAACACTAACAGGCACCTTCACGGCGCAGGCATTGCCGTTGGTCGTGACTGTGACCGAGACAATGGACTTGCCGTCGTCAGAGTAGTTGTATTTGAGGTTGGGGTTGCACGCGCTAAGCAAGGAAGGTTAGCAATGTTGATCGGCAAGACTGGAGCCACGAGGGGCCATGTAGACTTACTCAAGGGTGGCCCTGTCCAGGAAGAGCTGGCCAATGCTATCGTGCGTCAGAGAGCTGACGGGCCAGTTGGTCAGGCGCAATAGCTCCTGGGTGATGGTCTCGACCCAGATCTGCATCAGGGAAAGCCTGCCGGACTCGCCGCCGACGGTGATCTGGTCGGTATCACCCCAGCGCATGTTGGCCTGGTGGAACATGTATGGATCTGGGTGGAGACCGAGCAGGTACCGGGTGTTGACGGTCCTTGCGTCGTTGAGCAGGTCCGTGAAGGTGCCGGAGCCACCGGACGTGGCAATCCATTCATTGGTGGTGCAGGCCTGTGTGTCGCAGTTGTAGTAAATGGTTGTCGCCCAGCGGGGGATAACGGTCAGACCAGCATAGCCGTTACCGGCAACGGTCGTTGTCAGAGCGTAGAAGGGGTTTGGGTTGCGCAGCACAGGGCGGGTGTTGTCACCAACGACAAACCTGATGCCGTTGTCCATCCATGCCTTGATGGCATCCCCGTTATGCAGACCAGTGATGGCGGGAGGGATGAGGCCCTTTTGCGAGAACTTGTTGCCAGCGGAGATGCCGATCTGCTTCATCCATGCGATGTTGAAGTAGATCTCGCGGTTAGCATCGTTGTAGGTGGCGTTGTTGAGCTCTTCATGAGAGAAGGTGTGCGAAACGGCAGCGAAAACGTCCTTGTTCGCCTGGAACCACGAGGCAATGGGGTCCAGCTGGGCACAAGGCAGGCTCCAGGTGTAGTTCTTGAACTCGGCAGGCCACAGGTCGGTTCCGGAACCCAGCGGCTTCTGGAACTCAAGTGCTGTGTCCGGCGGCGAGTCGTAGTCAACAGCGTAGGCAGGCGTGCACAGAGTCGCGCCACTGGCTTGGCTGGTGGCATTGTCGATATCACCGTTGCCGTTGTGGCCAATCTCCACAAAATAGTTGGAGCCGGGCGCCAGACGCGTGTTGATGTTGGTTTGCCAGGCCATGTGGGCATCAAGATCCCGGGTGCGGATGCGGAAGTTGGTGTTGTTGGGGTAGTACAGGCCCGTCGCAAGATGCATATCATCGACCTGGGTGCTCAGGTAGACCTTGCGCTTCCCCACGAACAGACCGCGGGTCATCCAGCTGATGTATGAGTGCTGCAGGTAGTTGGAGGTCAGCGACCAGTCAGTAGCCCAGCTCATGAAGAAGACCATCTGCTGGCGACCGCCAATTTTGTTGATAACGGCAGCGGTTGAGTCGGCAGTGAAAGAGCCCCCAGGAGCAAACTTGGCAAAGGCAGTGGCGATGCTGCTGTTGGTAATTTGTGCAGGGTAATGCCAGAGACCCGCCGTGCTGGCAGTCGCTCCGGTCTTAACATTAGCGGTTGGGAATGCAGAGGTGTCATTGAAGCTGACGAGCTGCTCGACACCAGCATTACAACATCCAGCACCGGCAATGTAAGTGGTGACACCTAAGTGGAGAATACCGTGTCAAAGACCATGTTGTCTGGCAGATTTTTGAGCATCAGGATTGGAGAATCGAGCTTACCCATGTCAGGGGTGGGATAGACGTCCAGGCGGACCATGCGAACCCCGAAAGCAGTCTGGTAGTCGTACAGAGTCTGCCATTGCGAAGTGTTGAGGGCACTCAGAAAGCCAGTAGAGTACTGGTACGAGACCTCGCTCAGCACGAGGATACCACCATAGTTACCCTGGGTGGAGGAGGAGTTGAGGACAGGCAGGGCGGCACCGGACTGAGGCACAAGGACGGTCTGGTATGGGATGCCGTAGCCTTGCAGCCCTAGGGTGGCAACGTTGGCAGAGGCAGAATCTCGAGCGAAGACCAGGATGGTATTAGCGACCGAGTTTGCAGCCGAGGCCACACTTGCGTGTAGCGCCAACAAGGCGGAAGCCTTGGAAAAAAGCTTCATCTTGTAAGGTCTGGCTTGGCTCAGAATCAGGAGAGCAGTGGCTGGGACGATGTCCAAAGTCACAATATTAATGTTGTAGGGGGCAGATACAATAACGACGTCGACAACGAGAGTGAACAACGAAGGTGGGTTGGGTTGGTAAAGAGAGTGTGCCCAAGCCAATGCAAGGCAGTTGTCCCAAGACTGATGGGCGGTCTGGGAGATAGAGAGTGATGAGGATTATAACAAAAATAAAAAACAGGGTTTCATCCGCGAGGCGGAGGGTATTATAAGGAAGTTGATGGGCATGGTCCCCTGGCCCCACCCCCCCCTCTTGGCAGCAGCAAGGTGAGTGCAGTGCGGTGCAGGCAAAGGCCTCGTGGCAGCTAGTCGAGCTGGGACATCGAGGCTGCCTGATCTGATAGAGTCAAAAGACGCAAGCTGGTGTGCTCTTGCATCCGGGCTGGATCCGTCCGCCGGCGTCGGGATGACTACTAGCTGGGGCGGCTGAGGATGGTGCTGCCGCTTGTGGTCCGAAGATGGGAAGGGGGAGGGAGGGCCCAAGAGCAGGCGCCTAAGCATGTTCGTCCCAGCACCAAATACGAAACGATCGGACAAACAAAGAGAAATTGTGGCAGCAGAAGGATGTGGGGCGGAAAGGAGCCGGCACCAGCTAGCGACAGGGACTGGGGAGCACAGAGGGAAAGGGAAGGAAGGGAATGGGAGTGACGAGCAAGTACTAACTGCTGCTGACCGTGCTGTACTGCAATTACAGCACGCAGATGGTTAGGAAACGACAGGGCTGGGCTGGGCTGGGCTGGGCCGGCGTCGAGCAAGGCAGGGTTGGCGATGTGAGGTGAGGTGAGGTGAAGTAAACCACACTAGGCTTCTCCAATGTGCCGGTGACGAGTAGACGGGAGGATTCGCAACGACAGCAGCAAAAACAACAATACTAGGACCAGTCCAGCACTGTACGGAAAAGGGCAAGTGCACAACCATATGGGAACCCGATGGGCAGGATTCCTAGTGAGCGTGGCAACCGGATGGACGACCGGGGGACGGGAAGCCGTACGAGCTCGGTCCATGATGGTGGCACACGCTACACCATTTGCAGGAGCTGCCTACGTAGACGACAGACGACCTCGTAACCCACATGGGAAAGTGAGTGTTAGGGTATGTGAGGGCCAGAGAGGTCAGCAGAGAAAAACACGCGCAACATGCACATGGGCCATGGCAGAACAAAGCGGGTAGGCCGGCACACACCCCCAGTTGCTGGAGATGATCGGATACAGGGACTAGGCCTAGCCCGGGCAGGTGGTCTTGGGGGCTCGATGGGTGGCAACCACGACGCCTGTTGTGTATTGTGAGTGCCAGTCAGGGCGCCGCCGGCGTGGCCTATACTCACAGCTCTATAGTTGCTGCTCGGACACGCTGGCTGAGCTGGGCCTGGCTGGTGCCCCGGGCTGGTGATAGTGGTGATGATGGTGACGGCGATGGTTGATCTGGTTTGATGGTGATGGATAGACCCAGGGGCAAGCCAGGGGTCTTGACGATGCCTACTTTAGCACCGACCGTGCCCGGTCAGCCTCAACGAAAACGGACTGCAAGAACAGATTAGCAGGGACCACGCCGAGTCCGAGGCCAAGGCCGTGACCGTGGGGCTGGGAGGACAGGCGTGCGTCGTGTGTGTTGTGCTAGGATATCCACCGGGTAGTCTCGACGGGCTGGTGCGATGGTGGGCTTGAACGTATAGTTGAAGTTCCCAGTGCCTGTTCCAATTCCCGGCTGTGTGGGTATGGCCTGGGTGTGGTCCTGGCTGGCGTGGTCCTGGTGGATGTTTCGATAGGCGACTCGACGACATGCTGCCTGTCCTTGACGTGGTCGACCCGTCTCATTCTCGTCAGGCTGGCAGGCTGGCTGGTCACCTACGCGCGTGCGTGGGCGGGTGCATGTCTGGGTGTCTAATGCAAGTTCTAGCGGGGTCGTATTTTTGGAATTGGCCCAAGCGAATGGTGTGGCCGCGAGAAGCCTGGTGTCCTGACGCGCAGTAGCACGCTGTCTGACTGGCGCCACTGGGCCATCGGGCCACTGTGGATGGCATTGGCATGGGATGGCATGTCTTGTGGTGTCGCGAGCAAGGGTGACATAGCCAAAGACGGTTGGCCGTGGGGATGACGTGTCGGCATGGGAGCACAGATTGATTGCTTGGCGGTTGAATACGGGCGCCCAGAGCCCAGGCGGCAGGGGAGGAGGTGAGGCGAGTAGCGCACATTAGGGGGCATAAGAGGTGGACGACGAGAACCTGAGCCAGGACTGGGTCTGTCTGCTCGCGTTTTGCTGGAGCTGATGTGCCTGCGGGTGAGCGGGTGAGGTAAGCAGGACCCTTGACAACAAATGCAGGCTAAAACAGGACTGCATGCTTTGTCAACAGAGAGAGAAGGGGGAAGAAGAAAACCACAAGAAAATAGGGATAATAATCCGAGCTTTGCGACATGGGATGCCATGCTGTTCCATCCATGCCTGGTTGATGCCCGTGTGGGCCCATGCCCAGACGGGCGGGTAGAGCAAACAGCCAACCAAACCTGTGGGAGTGAGGTACTTGATGGTACATCCCGACGGCGAGGTGTCCTGCTATCTGCATAGTTGCATATCGTGAGTCGAGATCTCTGTGGGCCGTGGCCGTGAAGCTCAATGCTCCGAGATCCAGCCCCATACGCTACTATTGCCTGCTGCGGAACCGCGCACTGACGTGACCCAGGCCAGAGAGGACCTCGACCTCTTTGTCATCCGCCACCCTTTCCTGTTCCGTGCCCCCTGCAACGCCCGTCCCTTCTTTCCTTCCCTTCCTTCCACACCTAATTTCGACCTCACCCCCTCCGACCCAACTTCCTTTCAATTTTGACTTCTGACTTTTTGGCCCCCTTTCCGTATCCGGGCTCGCTCGGGGCTGCTGTCGCTCCCTGACCCATGAGCTAGCCTGCTGTGAGTGGGGGGCCACAGGGCCATTGAGTCTCCTCTCAGGGTCCTGTCGGTCATGCCATCTCATACTTGGCCCGGGGCACAGGATGCCCGTCCTCGACAAGCTCTGCTAGCAGTAATAGGTAGTTTGATAGTCTGTGGACGAGATTTGTCAGTGCTATGATGTGCTGTGATGTGCTGGGGTGAGCTGAGCTGTGGTGAGCTGAGGTGACCTTGAGATGAGCTGGGCCGAACCGCTCGCTCCCCGCCCCTTGTCGGCCACGGGCACGAGCAGCCCCAACCAATTTCCCCGGCCTTAGCCAGCCAGCAAATGAGCTAGCCTGGACTGTCAGCCAGGCCGCCCAGGCTGCCTGGTACCCAGGTAGTTGAGCACGGCAGCTTCGCATTTCCGCCTACCGCCCTGCCGCCCTACATTTGCGCTTGCATCTGTGTCGGTGTCTGTGTCTGTGTCTGTGTCTGCATCTTCCCTACGCCCGTCGTTTGTGGCTATGCTACGCTCTAGGCTTCTCACGATGCACCCCATGTGGTGATGGCTGCTCTGCCTCACATCTGATTCTCCTAGATCTTCTGACCGAGTCCGTCCAACGGCCTCCTCGCCTTCCGCGCTTGGCCCCCTTCTGTCTACAAACTTCAAGAACTTCTTTGTCCCGTCCAGCGGTCGCCTCATACGGCATTTCTTCTTTGTCCTGCCGGCATCACTCCTGCTGGTGCCCATCGTTGTCCGTACCATCTTTCCCCACACAGCATTCCTGTCGATCCGGAAGTCGACCACAGCTCCCTCCCAAAACCTGAACCACTGTTACCCCCCTATCTGCCCTTTGCACCCATAGATTCTTACCATGGGGGACCCACAACGAGCAACCCAGTCCATCTCCGATGACAAGCCTCAGCTTGTCGACGGGCCCAAAACCCGTCGCCCATTCGGCTGGAAGAAGTGGGCTCTCATCATCGCCGCTGTCATCGTAGTACTGGCACTAGCACTCGGTCTCGGGCTCGGTCTCGGCCTCCGCAATAATGGAGGTGACGACGATGACAATGACAATGGGAACGGCGGCCAGCCAACCGGCCCAGGGAATGGCACCTTCGACACCCCGACGAGCAACCTGACACTGGGCTCCCAGTGGCAGATAGTGCTCAGCGAGACCCTCTCGGTAGGCGAGGACGGCCAGGTCTCTCCTACCAACACGAGCAACCCAGGGGTGTCCGTCTACGATATCGACATGTTCCTCCACCAGAACCTGACCGTCGTCCGCGACCTGCAGAATCTCAACATGACAGTCATCTGCTACTTCAGCGCCGGGTCCTACGAGCCGAACCGCCCCGACTCGTGGAGGTTCCAGGACGACGACAAGGGCAAGGAGCTGGACGGCTGGCCCGGCGAGCACTGGCTTAGGCTGGACAGCCAGAACGTCCGCGATATCATGAGTGACCGCATCGCCATCGCCGCCGACATGGGCTGCAACGCCATCGACCCGGACAACGTAGACGGTTATGACAACGACAACGGGCTCGACCTGAGCGAAGAAGACTCGATCAACTTTATGCGTTTCCTGGCCAAGGAGGCCGCGGACAAGGGCATGATTACGGGCCTAAAGAACGCGGCCGCCATCATCAACGGTGTCATTGACGTGGTCCACTTCTCGGTGAACGAGCAGTGTGTGCAGTACAATGAGTGTGCAGACTTCTCTGCCTTCCCCGACAATGACAAGCCGGTCTTCAACATCGAGTATCCCGCCGGCGACGGCGACACGGACGTCAAGGCGTTCTCTACCAGTACCGTGAGCAGCAGCTGTGACAAGCGGACCGACAACAACGGCGAGGGCTTCAATACGGTCCTCAAGTACATGAACCTCAGTGGATGGGTCCAGTACTGCAATGGAGACACGTACACGACCGATGGGCAATAGTGCGGCAGGACTCATCCGAGAAAGTCGGGCCCCCGGCGAGGACAGAGCGGCCACCGTGTATGAACAGCAGCGTCCAAATCTGGCGCATAAAATGTCAGGGGCTTCCATTACTGAGACGGGCTTTTGTGGCGACGCCAGTCTGCGAGTTTAGGCCAACTTAATTTTTTCCTTGTAATATGTGGGTGTGCAGAATTCATTCTAGACGGATATAAAGTTCGCAATTGCCAATAAATACACGTAGTGTACTTACTATAGCACCGCGGTCCCAAGCTGCCGAGGCTTGATCGTTCCGTGCCGGGGCCTAGCCGGATGCCAAGAAGGCGTGCGGCTGGCGACTTGGAGAGCTGGCGGCCTGGGGTGCAGTGCGCAGTCTTGGGCGGGTGGCGGGGTCGGGCGGCCAGAGGCGGCGTGCCGCTGAGCTTCACTTGCGAATCAGCCGTACGAGACAGTAGCAAGCAGCCCCAAAACTGCGCAAGTGGTCCTGCACACACCGTACTCTTGAGAACGACAAGGCATTTGCGTCTATCTACCCATATGCCCCGGGGCATTTGCCCGGTGTCGTGGCGGAGGAATCGAGCACAATGTTTGGTTGACAGGCCCGGCAAAAGTATTATTGGTATTTGTTGCAGTGTTGTTGATTGACGCAGTGACTTGACTGGTTGACTGGCAGGGTGGGTGTGTGGGCGGATGGATGGCTGGCTGGCTGATCGATAGACCGGTTAATTACTGTTGTGCGTCGAGGCCCGCCTGTGGAGAGGACAGTCGAGGAGTCAGTGGCCCAGTCTAGAGTAGCTGACAGTTATCGGCATCAGGCGCGTTTTATCTATGAAGGACAAAGAGAGGGAGCCACTGCACCTCATGCTCGACCTAGACCTGTAGCTTCCGCAGCCTTCCTCTCACTGCTCGCTACATTCCTCACCGCCCCAAAAAGGAAACCAGGACAGCGCCCTCTCTCGGCACCGCAACAGACAGGAGTAGTGATGGCCACCGCGGCCCCGGGCGCAAAACCTAAGCCCTCGCCTGCCACGAATAAGCCCTTTGTGCTTGTCCCGCTGTACATCTACCCGTTCCCGACGGCCTGGGACCCCCTCTATGTGGCGGCCGACTCCCATCCCGAGCTAGATTTCTTGGTGGTGGTCAACCCGAACAGCGGTCCAGGGCCCGGCATCCTTCCCGATGACAACTACATCGAAGCCTTGGCCAGGCTGACCGCTGCCCCGAATGTCAAGGTCATCGGCTATGTCCACTGTAGCTACGGGAAGAGGTTGCTGGACGAGCTCGTGGCCGAGGTGAGTGCGTACCGCGGGTGGACGCACGCCTCAGAGCGCAGGGAGGATGGCAAGGTATGTTTCTCACCCTCCATGTCCATTGCTGCCTTGGAGTGTTTGTATCCCACCGGCTGTCTTACAACGGACCTCAGCAGAGACGCAAAAGCTCGGGTACGTCGTCTCTACAACAACTGACCTGACTCTCCAGACCATCGTGGTGGACGGCATCTTCTTCGACGAGGTTCCATCCAGTACGGTGTTTGTCCAGTACATGACCTCGCTGGCGAATGCCACCAAGACGATTCTCAACCGGAATCCCGCGCCGGAGGATGCAGAGGATGGTGCAGACGAGAATGGTGAAGCGAACGACGTCTCAGCCGCAGAGCTTGATTCCGCATCGCCAACATCGACCGCCAGTCCAGCGTCCCCCCGCGCGCCGGCCGCGACATCGTCAGCGCCAACGCCGCCGTCCAAGTCGACCGCCGTAGTCATCTACAACCCGGGCGTCGTAGTCGACCCCATTTTCTACCTAGCAGCGGACTATATTGTCGCCTTTGAGAACGCCTCGCGGCAGTGGAACGCGCCGACCGTGACGCAGGGCTTCGCACGCCTGCCGCGGCCACTAAGAAAGAAGTCGATCGCCGTGGCGCACAGCGCGGCAGGCGGCTTCGTCGAGATCGGACAGCTCAGCAGGAAGTGCTTCGAGCTGGGCTGCCCGGGCCAGTTCATCACTACAAGGCCCGGGTACGAGGACTGGTGCCCTTCCTGGCCGGAGTTTGTCAAGGAAATGTCGCGACGAGCCGCCGGCTGACTTCGGCACATGTGTATAGACGTCGGTGCGAGACTTCGAGGCTAGCTCACGCAGCGTCTCTCAGGGATGACTGCTGCTAGGAATTTCTGTGGAGGTTTTTTCGGCGCAGAGCAGACGCAATCCTTGGGCAGGAAGACCACGGTGACACATAAGGGCTGACCACAGAGTTGCGTGGCCTCGGGTGCATGCCACACGGGTGTGTAAAGTAATGAGTAAAGAAGGGGCGGTGGGGGCGAACGGTTTGGACTGAGTTTGGGTCGCGCACACGATGGCTCAGCCCGCAGTGCTAAAGACTTTGGAACGGCGATGGAATTTACTCTCTCTCTCTCTCCCTCCTACTGCTGGGGCGATGCGTTGCGCTTTCTTGGATGCTGGATGCCTGAGCTAGCTCCCACAAACTTTGAACTGGTCCCGTCTCAAATTGCTCACCCGACGGGAAGACGCCATGGTGTGATGCACGGCAGTAGCGCACGGTTGTCTGCTGTAGTGCTGACGACACCCTCCCGACAGCACTGTCTGCGGTCATGCTTCGACCTGGATGGACTATGGCACAATCCCACGATTACTGGTCAAAAGTACACAATAGTATAACCTCCAAACAGGCTTGATAGCTTGGAAGTCAGACGCCGCCAGGTTCAGCTGTCGCCGTGCTTGCCGGGGCCACCCACGGAAGGCCGAGGCCGGTCGTTGGTGGCCACGGCATGCACAAGACCAATCTTTTACGTAAAAGTAGCGGCTTCCGAGGCGGAAATACCGGGCCTAGGCAGCGCGGAAGCACCACAGGCCCGAGCCAAGTGTGGCGCAACGGGGCCAGGGAAAGAAGAGAGAAAGGAAAAATCGAATGGACCCCCTGCCTCCCGCGTAAGCCAGTGCATGAGGAAGATGGCGTGATCTTCAGCCGTCGGAAAAGGAGAGAAGACGCAGCAGTGCAGGCGGCCGAGAAAGAAAATCGAATTGAGGTGGGCGCGGGCCAGGGTTCTGCACGCACCGCGCATCATGCATTGAGTGAGAAAGACCGGGCTGAGGAGTCGCAGTACTGTGTATACACTTGAGTGGCTTTCAGCACGGTGTTCATGGCATGAACATACATAGAATTACGAGATACCTGGTAATCAAGCTTGCCCTTGACTCCCCGCCGCTGCGATAGGCGCATACAGACCAGCTACCTAAGTACATGCTACAGTGCGTGTTGAGCATAGCAGTGGGACAGCCTGCAGGGAAGTGGAGGAAAAGAGCAATGGAACACTCGATCGAGAATCAGATCCGAGCGGAGACGAGGGGATCTGGTGGAGAACGACACGGGGGTGAGGGAGAAAAGAGACTGAATACGAGCAGCCAGCAAGTAAGGTGCGGCCCGTGGGACTCGTTGACCTAGCCAAGACTCCATGATGAAACGAAAGGCTGGGGGGCTTCCTGGAGATCACAGGGTGCCCTGCACGTGATCGACAGCTAACCCCAACAAGCTTAAGTCAAACTTTGAATCCGCCATGCAAGTACACGAGCAGGCAGTCTTGTCGCTGGTATGCAATGACCTGGTAGATGCAGGCTTTGAGTTTCGACACCCCATTGTATGATATGCAAGTAAGTATCCTAACGCATGAGCGCATGAGCGCATGTCAGCACGCTGGTTCGTGTTGGCCGCTCTAACTAATGAGCAGGTCCCACCGTGCCATGCTCGGGCAGACAAGGACCATTTCGAGGACCATGTCAGGACCGAGCTCGAGATGCCGTGCTTTCCGCTTCACCTACTCGCTATAAGGTTTGTCATGGATCGCACCTGTTGGACGCACTGCGATCCTTCGCCTCACGATGACGATGCCGTCCGCGAGGCCACGGCCGCGAGATGCCAGTAGCGTCTGCGTCTGCAGTAGCAGCATGCGGCTCTTCAGCCAGCTGGATACGAGGAACGCAAACTCTATCCCAGGACCCCGACTCCTGGAGGGTGCCAGCGCATGTGTCCAATGTTTCGTCCGGAGAGAAGCAGCATCCGTGCGCGCGGTGGTTAGGCTCTGGAGGGAAGATGCCGGCCAGGGCAAAATGACCAAAACCTCGGATTGTTGCTCGGCAGCCCCACTGCGGGCATGTCAATCCTCCGAACTTGGCCTGTCCAGGACGACTGTTGTACTTCAGACGGATCTACGGATCTACTACGCAGCCAGACAGTCCAGACAACACCACTACTTGATCAGTACGTCCTCGGTAACGAAATGTCTGATCTGGGCCAGGTTCAATTGACCGCCCCGTCTTACACATGTGTCACATATGGAAAGAAACAACCAGTTGACTGAGTGCTGTTTGGGCCGCTCTTGGAGTGTCTGGGCCCCATGCCTGGGAGACTCGAGGCTGCTGTTAAATTCGAAACTTCCCACAACGTCAGGTTTGCTGCTTTACTTCCTACCTTGCTATAGATTCACCCTGCATCAGGTTGGGTCAGGCACGCTGTATTGTCTCTGCACGTTTCTGTCTATGTCAGGGTGACCACATGCACTGCTGGCGGCCTCTCCCTTCTAGAACAACGGTAAACCTGCTCGACTCGCTTGCTAGACTTGGCACGACGCCGCCTCGGTAGCGCCATGCGGTGCTTAAAGTTATCTAAAAAAAAATTAAAAAAAAATTGGCATACTTGCTGGTGCTTTTCCGTTCTTTGGTTAGACGAGGCAGTGGATCGTGCATCTGGGGCACCCCCCTGGGGGGGGGCGGTTGTAGTGTAAACTGAGCCTGAGCTTGAGCCAGGAGCGGTTCCATCTTGAAGAAAGACTGACTACCAGTAGTCCCCAGCCTCTGCAACTAAGTGAGTTCATTGTCGGAATCTCCATTGCCGGCCCGATGACTCCAGCCTTACGAAGTTGCCTGGCGTGCCTCGCTACTCGAATCTGACCACAGGCCCACAGACCAAAGCCCTCAGCTCTCGGCCCAGACCAGACCAGACCAGACCACTGGTGACGTGTTGCACACACGGATCGGTGGGTGCGTTCAGCTCAGGCTCGTATACCAGCGTCTTTCCGCTTTGGTGCTCCCCAAACTCCTAAGCAGTACGCTGCTGAACAATTCGCCCCTGACCATTCGGACAGGTGATACAGCCGGCAGCCTTGCCGACTCTGGCGTCGAAGGGAATTCGTGGACGCCGGAGTGTTCTGGAGTCTAGCCGCAGGCTCGAGCTCTCTCTCACGCCGTACACAAAAAGGGTCCCTTGCCTCCATGCTCCCTGGCCATGATTGACCTTGGGATATGATCCTCAGGTTGTACGTACCGGCCCGTTTCGAGTTGACTGCACTTTCATTTGAACTTTACACCGTCTCTCTCTTCCACACGTTCGTTTACCACGTTGAAAAGTAAAAGCCCCCTTGGCACTGGATAATACGTATTTTGAGTTTCCCGTCAAGTGCAAAAGAAATATGCACTTCTCCCTCCTGGTCATCTCTTGCCTCCAGGCCCTGGCACTTGCCCACCCTCATGCCCGGGCCGATGAGTACGACCTCATCCTGCCTCGGGTAAACCAGAATGGAACCAACGTCACGGACCACACGGACCAGGACGTCCCCAGCTTCCAGAAGGCGTGCGTCTGCCCGACGCCAATCTGCGACCCACGGATGAATGAGAAGAGCGTTAGTATAAACCCACGCCACCGAGCCCGTGATGGAATCGCGATCTGACGAGTTGCGACACAGATTTGTGAGTGTAAGGCCTCGGCCGCACAAGCCTGCTTCCTCAGCTCCCAGGGAGGCTGCCCAGAGCCCAAGAAAGCTGTAAGTGCACCCTGCTGTCGATGTTTTCTGCCTCCAACGGCCCTCATTTTCCGAGCCCTGACAGGTGATTTTTTGCAGGACTGCTGAGGAATCCGGGCGGTGATCGACGTTTGACTACTGCGGGTTTGGAAAATGGTGGTTCTCTCATGGTGCATGCAAGTGCAGGGACTGGCGTTATAGAGGCGACGGATTAATATGTAGGCTTGGGATCAGGGATCATGAATTAGGCCGATGTGATTTCCAAGATCTGGCTCTCTTAGCAAATGTGACGGTAGATGAAAATCAGAAGCACTCTATTGCAGACGGCATCGTCAGCGAGCCTTGTGGGTACTGATGTCGGGCCGTATCCCGCTATGAACGACACGAACGCATCATCACGACTGCATCTGCCGTTTGACACAAGCACGCGTGCACGGCACAGCGTTGGTCTTCGCCCTGGGTGTGGTTGGGTTGGGTTTCTGTCTGTCTCAATCCTGTTCGGCAGGTGACTTGGGAAAGCTAATTCCGATTTCCGCGCAAGCATGCAGTCGGTTGAACCTCGGTATCCGGGTAGGAAGGTGGCACAGAGCAGGTTTGCAGCATCTAGTGTATCGATGAGATGAGCCCTGATGTAATGACACGATCCTCCAGGACCGGAAAGTGGTAGTGAGTTCGCGGAGTAGAAGACGTCAAAAGCTTGCGAGCAAGGGTTAATGTGCTCAGTTTTGGGTTGTGGCCCCCGAGTGCTGCAACCACTTGCGCTCAAGCCACGGGGCCATTCGAAGAGGAGGTGAACATGTATCTGGATCAACCATTTTAAAGAATCATATTGTGGAGGCATCTCATCTGATGAGTTGTGTTTAATAAACATTATGAATTTGGTACCCAAATGAAAACGCTGCGTGACGGTTCGGCAGAACAGGGAAAAGCCAGGGAGAAAAAAAAAAAATCAAAATCGCTGTCCCAATCCAAACTTTTGCTTCGGTCCCTTTTGCCTCGGTCATGCAGTCTATCCAGCTCGAACAAAACCAACTCCAGATCGCGGCTCATGCAGGAGATGCATCGAGGCCGACACGTGGCATTAATAAGCAAAAGTGCAAATGAGAAGACAGAAACCACCCAAGCTCTCATGCAAGACGCCCCAGAATTTTTCATGTAGTGTGCTGACTGTGCTCTGGAGTAGTCGGCGCAACTAAAACGCGGGGCAGTCACTAGCAGCCACAACGTGGCTTCATGTCATACCTAGTGTACCACAGTACTGTCTCGCGTGCTTCGTCAGCTCCACCAGAAAAGTGGCAGAAAGTGTGGGCGGGATGTTTGCTCGGGGCCGGGGTGGAGCGCAGAGGATCGGCGGCCCGGACCAGCCACGGCCCACACTGGCCCGCAGGTGATCGTCGCTGTGATTCCAGTTCCTTCAAGCTACACACCCACTTTATGGGTTGATTGACAACAAGTGATCGGATCGACATCGACTCGGGAGATGAAGGAAGATTATCGAGATCTCGATAGATCAAGATCAAGATCCGAGCCCCAGATCCACATCATGCGGCCGGCTTGACAGTGACCACCCTGCTCACAAAGTTCCACAGGTCGACGGCACACTGCGTGATGCTCTCGCGCGGCTGCCACCCGAGCTCACGGGAGGCGCGCTCGTTGCTGGCGACGCAGCTGCCGACATCACCAGCCCTGCGGCCCTGCATGTTGACGGGGATTGGCCTGCCCGCGGCTTGCTCCAGTGACCGCACGGCCTCGATGACCGTCGTCCCGTTGCCGCTGCCCAGGTTGTAAGCTCGAAACCCCGTTGACAGTTTAGTGGCCGCGCCGCGCGCTGGAGTCTGCCGTGCCATTGGTGCGGGACGCAGTGCGGCGATGTGCCCACGTGCGACGTCCAGGACGTGCACAAAGTCCCGAACAGCGCTACCGTCGCGGGTGTCCCAGTCAGACCCAAAGACGTCGAGCTTGGGCCTGTCGCCCGTGAGGACCTGGGTGATGACGGGGTATAGGTTTGTGGGGACGTTCCGCGGGTTCTCGCCCAGAAGACCCGACGGGTCGCAGCCCACCGGGTTGAAGTAGCGCAGCGCGATGATGCGCCAGCGGTCGTCCGCCTCGGCAAGGTCCGCCAAGATCGCCTCAGCCATGTACTTTGTCCGCCCGTAAGGGCACGTCAGACCGGCGACGGCGGGGGTGAGCTGCACCGTCTCATTGGTCTCCGGGTCGTGGGCGGCTTCTGGGATGTGCACAAGGTCTTCCTCGCGCAGGCGGACGCCCGCATTGGCCTTGGAGCCATAGACGGTGGCTGAGCTGCTGAAGATGAAGTTGCGGATGGAGAACTTGTCGAGCAGCTCCAGGAGCGACACGAGCCCGCACACGTTGTTGTTGTAGTACTGGAGCGGCTTGTCGATCGACTCGGACACCGACTTGAAAGCAGCAAAGTGGATCACGCCCGTGATGCGCGACTGGTAGGTCATACGCTGCCTGTCAGCGTCGTCTGAGTCTGATGGTGAGGCCTCTCGCACGGGGACGAGGTCTGTGTAGCTCTCCAGAAGGAAGCGCATTGAGCGGCTCCTGTAGTCGACGCGATGGAAGTGGACAAGCGGCACCTGTGCGTTCCTCTGCTTGTACTCTTTTGCAGCAATGGTCTTGATGTTGTGAAGCACGCTCTCGTAGCTATTGCTCAGGTTGTCCACCACGATCACTACCTCTTGTTAGCGATGGGGACCAAAGACATGATGGCTCGGCCAACATGTTTCTCAGTTAGGGGGAAGGGGGAGGCTACTGTGTTCACATACCATTGAAACCCGCCCGCAGGAGCTCAAGGACGGTGTGTGATCCGATGAAGCCAAGACCGCCAATGACGAGAACGAATGTTGGGTCAGAAGTCCCGGAGTGGAGCCCAAGCCCCAGTCCATGGTTGTCTGCGACGTTCAGAGGTGGCGCGTCCTCGAGGTCGGTTGTGTCTGGTGTGCTGAGGGGGGAGTTGGTAAGAGGAGAGCCGGCAGAGATGGGCGAGCCGGCCGAAGACACCTGCGATGATGTACAGTTGTCCATGTTTGAGGCAAGCCGCAAGGACACCTGAGATCTTTGTGCTTCCATTGTGAATGAGTGTGCGGTTCAGTGATGAGTAGAACGAGAGTGATATCTGAAAGCAACGGGGATGATGATGGATGGGATTAGACGAGACAGGCGGGGGGGGGGGGGACGATGGAGAATTCCCAGAAACGAAGGGCTTCTTTTGTAACGAACGACGGAAGTTCTAGACTCCAGATCACGTCGTAGCCATGCAAGATGATGAGCAGGTAAGCGGAAGGAAAGACGATAGTCTCGGTGGGGGACGGCCGGGTGATGCGGCACTAGAAACGCATCGCCTCTTGGAGGACGGTAAGGTGGGTGATGATATACAGGCTAAGGTAGGACAGGGAGAAAGTAAAGATCAATTTCAGCCTGAGCACAAAATCCAATATTGAGTAGTGGTGGTCCGCGATAGGTCGGTCAGCTCTGTCCGTGGATCCAACGCCAGACGCCCGCCGGAGCGAAGCGAGCCACGGGCCATAGCCTGCAGATGGTGGTAGGCAGCCGTAAATAGCAGCATGGGCAGAAGGGAAAAACGGGTGTTGGTGAAACAGAGCAATGACAGGACGTGCCCGAGCAAGACCAGCACAAACAGGAAAGGTTGGCAGGCCCCCTCCCTAGCCCGCACCACACAGTCGGGTGGACCGATCGATACTCAAAACTGCTCCCGGGCCAGAGAGAAGTAGACGACAACGGCCTTGTCACCTGGCTCTGCACGTACTATGCGGACAATGCTACTTACTATTTGTGGTCCCACCCGGTGGAAGACGGCGTTGGGTGCTTCATCATCGAGGCGGCACACAGGCTCTTCCCATGCCGCCCCTCTCTCACTCACACACACACACACACACACGCACACACCCGGCGGCGGCGGCGGCAGCCTTGTGCTTTGTTTCCCCGGATGACTTTCCGGTGAAGAGTTTTGCTGGTACTAAACTACTGGTGCTGGCCATAGGAGACCGTACGGCGGTATTGCTAATATCAGGGTGATGAATTACTATAACGCCAAGAAGCTAAGGACATGGCACAGGGCACCAGGGGTTTAGTTGCAAGCGCTTGTCCCCTTCCAAAACCTCGTAATGATGGCGGCCGAGTGGGTGAGCGACCAGGGCCAGGGGCAAGGTGCGAGGAGAGAATGTTTCAACGCTAGGGATCCCATCCCACAACGGGACCGCAGACCATTGGGGAAACCACCGAACGCCACCGGGGGGGGGTCCATTTGCTGTGTAGCTTTTGGCACGGCCGAGTTCAGAAGGCGCAGGGCAAGCCACTGGGCCTCGAGCCCGGTGCGCTGGGATCGAAGAAGCCGCTTGGCGGACGAACATGGCAAGAAGAAGCAAGCTGGCGAGGTGCTTGCTGCAAGTCGTAAGGTGTAACACTACTGCACATGTACATGGGTGGTGGTGAGAGCCGCATGCCGCAACAACACAGCAGCCAGTCGATGGGCAGGGGCCGGAGGGGGGTGTGTGTGGTAGGTGTGAGGAGGAAAGCCCCAGCCAGGGCTGCCCGGGCTTGCGGAGTCGATGGTCGAGCGCACAGGCTGGGGATTGGAGGGATAATGCGCGATCTGGATACGACGCTGAAGCTATGATGCTTGCTGCTGCTGGTGGGTAGGAGCGGCCCCCGATGTGGTCAGGCATCGGAGGAGGAGGAGTGCTGTACACTGTAGCAGTGCATGCAGTGCCATGTAGGGCCAAATCCAGGCGGACACTAGAAGAAAACAGCGCCGGGTCTCGCCATGACGGCCATGCGAGGTGTGCTGCGCTGCGGGTTCAGCTTGGGAAGGGGGCTCCGAATGCAGTCGGGTCCAAGACCCGAGACCTAGAGAGAGAGAGAGAGAGAGAGAGAGAGAGAGAGAGAGAGAAAGCGAAACAGAGAAGAGACGACGGGGCGCCATGAGGTCGCCCTAGGCGGAGCAGCTCTGACAGGCCAAGCAGGTTGGAGGCACCCGAGGTGGGATGACGGATCAAAACTTGGATGTTGTGTTTTGTTGGTCGCGAAAATCAAGCCTCTGCCCTCTTAGCCAGGGGCATCTTGGCGCCACCACGAGTTAGCAGGACTTTGTTGCGGGAGAGGCTGAAGAAAGTGACCAAAGGCAAGTCAGTCCGGCCACTCTGCCACTCAAGCCAGCACTCGGACGTGGTGGACATGGTGCCAGGTACGTGGACTAGTGCCGCCGGCCGCGATGCCGTTATGAGCTTGGTGTCAGGGGCATATGAGCATATGGGCGTACGAGCATATCCCCATACTGCAGTAGAACGCGGTAGAAGCATGCCAGGACCCTAGCTGGACTGTATGTGCGATGCAGTCGGTCCACTGTGCAGTAGACCGAGTGCACCGCATACTGCATGTAGTGCACGTCAACTGGACTGGGTACTGTCATCCGAGGGCAGCTCGGCGTTTCGGGTCCGTCAACATTCGCACGGAGCAAGGTCCACCGTGGTAGCATGGCGGGCTGGAGGGGCCCCTCATCACCAATTTGGGACACTATGAAATTGGAATCTAGAATTTCTCAGCAGCGAGATATTTGCAGATTGGTGAGGTGGTGGGCGGTCTCGAAAATCTGGGCCGGGCTATTTATTGATCCCATCCACACACACACACACACACACACACTCACACACTCACACATGTCAAGAAACAGCCAAACAGGAAGGTCAGAGGCTCACAGGATGGAGGCTCGAGGCTCGCTCATGGCCGTCAAAAATCGCACGTGGAGCGCCCTGGAGAAGGGTGGTCTCGCCGTTGATCATGGCGGCCATGTCGTGATGAAGAAGAAATCATGTCTTTGCGCCGCCGCCGCCGCCGCCACATTTTGTTAGCACCACCCACGTGGGCTGCGAGGGCGGAAACCAAATGATATGAAGGGAGAAGCCAGCCCGTGCGGTGCACAGCGAAGCGTGATGTGGCGTCCAAATTGAATGGGGAATGACAAGAAGTCTGTGCAAGCCGAGTCGTTGAGTCAGTCAGTCAGTCAGTCAGGCAGCAGGGTGGGTAGTGCGGTGTGGTTTTGGGCTTGATTTTTTTTTTCTTCTTCCTTTTTTCCCCCCCCTTCCTTCCCGTCTCCCATGCACGGTTCGTTCTAGCCGTCGTTCAAGTACGAGAGGGATGTGATTCAGCCAACCTGGGGAAAGCCACCGGTTACTGGTGGACAAGGCGGGGCGAGGGCGGGGCGAGGCGGAGCGAGTATCGGATTGTCGGGGGCTGTTGGGCCACACAGAGCTGGAACGTCAGCACGCTGTACTGTAATGGTCTGCCTGGCGCCCGCTGAACTGTTTGCCCTGCTTGCCCTGCTTGCCCTGCTAGCCCTGCTAGCCAGCACGCTACCAGGGGACAGTGCTGGGAAATCAAGTGGGCAGGTGAAAATAGAAAATCAACACGAGCTATGCCAAGAGCACCCGGGTGCGTGCCTAGGAGGTCCAGGTGTGGCTGTTCCCACAAATCCGTCCCTGCAACGCACTGCTCTCTGCACGCCCGTCGGCCAGTTCAGCCACTCAAGCAGCTGGGACTGCTGGAGCCAGCAATCACCGTCTGGGTCGGGAGACGGTGTGGCGACAAGACCCTGCAAGAAAAGCGCTACTGCAGTGCCGCGACCACGGCCCATCGGCATGGGCATGTCCCCGGGCGGAGCTGACCCACCGTAACCACCATGCCGGTCAGGTGAGGCTCAATTCGACAGGAGCGGGTGTCAGGCCTGTGGGTCCAGTGCGACAAATACTATCTATACATTATGTGTGCCTGCAATGGGGTCACTTGAATGTGCACACAAGTGCTTAAGTGTATATGCCCACATGCATCAGAGACGTATTGACAGCTCGCCATTAACACATGTAGCATCCAAGAGTGGGTGTCCCCGTTTCAAGCATAACATCACAGACGAAAATAAGCTTAAAGATCCAGACGCCTCAGGAAAAGCAAGAATATGTACCGGCCTTGTACATCCTGCCCGGCGCGCTACACACTGCTCGGGGCGAGAGTACACGCCACTCCTTTTTTGCTTCTGGCGCAACGCCAACCACCCCCCCCCCTTTTCTCTCCTCAGTCCAAAACAATGGCAGCACACCCCTTTTTCTGCAGTGCATCTCATTTTACAATGTCCGTATTCATATCAACACTCCAGGCACCACAACGACCAGCGCCTTGTGCTTTGACGCAGTATACCTGTTCATGTGGTGGCAGGGCTCGCGGCCCCAGCTTGTTCCCTGTTGACAATTATGGAACTGGCAGGTTCAACAAGGAGAGAGAGAGAGAGAGAGAGAAAGAGTATGTGTGTGTTTGTGTGCACGTTTGTATGTCCATTTTCTACCCTTAATGACGTGCCCTGCGGTTGGTCTGTGGTGGATGGAAGTGATCGGATCAGGATGATCGATCTGCAGCCACTTGTGCCTCTTCCGAGGGGCCCTGCCACTCGCCCTCGCAATTCCGACCTGGGGCCGCCGTCTCGTGTTACCGAGCAATTTCCATCAAAATCCGGGGTAGCACCAACACCACCAAGCCCGCTCAGCCCGGCTCCCAAAAATGGTCCACGGCCCTGAAATGCACCCGCACCAAGCATCACCAGCGTCAGCGCGGCAGGGCGACAGGGTGATTTTCTCGGGCCCCAGCGGTTGGCATTGAGCCCGTGGGTGTGGGTGTGGTGCGTGCGTCGTGCGTGGTGCGTGGTGCGTGGTGCGTGTCTATGCTCGCGCGCGTGTCTGCATGTCTCTCGCTTCCTTCTCTTGATCTTGTCGCCCTTCACGCTGATCTGCCCGCGTGGCGCCGAACCTTGCACGCAACGCGCCCAACATTGGCATTGCCGTGTCACCTCGTGATGTTCATGATCTCATCCACGGGTGCTCAGGCCTCCGCAGTTCGCATTGTGGGACCCGTCACCCTCGGGTCAAGCCCTGGAGGATCAACGACTCCTGCACCGTAGCATCACTGACACTACCCAACACATCTGTTTCACCCCAAGGCCGCCGAGGTACTTGCCAGTCAACCCGGCAGCGGCCCGCCCGGCCCAGGGCGCAGCTGGGCAATATTCCCCATGCTCGGAAGCCCAGCGAGCCCAGCAGGACCAAGCTGCACGACGGCATCCGTGCCGCATCCTTCCCTTCCCACCAGCGCGCACTGCTGAGCATTGCTTACAGATACAACCTCTGTGGTACGGTCCAGGCCTGTTCTGTTTTCGTCTCGGCGGATCCTTGAGGACATGTACTATGTCTTCATCAGCGATCCGGGTAATTTCCAAGTCTGCATCTCTGTTGATGCCAATCCGGTATTGCCTCCATGTGGGGATAAATTAAAAAGGGGCGCCGCGGGGTCCAAGGGACGAGGGCCGGGAGACACTAAGGGGGCTATTGTCTTATCGGGGCGAGTTCGTCGAGCCTGAATGCGGCCAAGCCTAAGTAAGCCCTCGGATTTCTGGTCTTGGGTGGCCGGCCGGGGTGTGATCTGCGTCGGCATCTGCAGGACCGCCCTCGTTTTACCAGCCTCACTCGTCTTCCAGAAGCGGTGAGCGAAGCCTGTGTGTTTTTTTTGTGTTTTTTTTTTCTTCTTCCTTTTCCTTAGGATTTTGTTTTTTCAATTTTCCTCTTCCGTGGTGGTTCAGCATCCAGTTTAGTTCGGACCAGTTCAGACCAGCTGGGCTCGGCACAGCTCAGCTCGAAGCTCAGCTAGCACTGCTGCACCGACGTGGGGCTTGGGGGGGAGGGGGTGTCAACTCTTCTCAGCCAGAATACCAGAGTTCCGACCATGCTGGTGAGCCGTGCCCGTGGTCCAGCGTGCCGTTCCACCTGGACTATGCCGCCCGTCTTCTTTGTTGGATTATCATGGTGCCTATAGTGTAATTCTTCTACCAGCACACTGCGCCGGCGACACCCTAGTGGCGTGACACAGACGGCACCGCTTGATTATGTTGGTACGAGCACCTACCGGACTGGAACATTTTCGTGGTGGGGGTTGGACTGCAACTCATCGGGCTAGGCCATATTCATACATTGCATACAGAGACACACACACACACACACACACACACACACGGCCAGTGCCGCAGCGAGTACCCCGTGCGGATTGTATGCTACCAACGAATCGCAACCCCCTATACCGAAAGCACCCATATCCCTGCCGTGCCCAGATACTGGCTTGTCGGACCCTTGCCATGCCCATCACGGACCCCAGTCGGCCCAGCCGGCGTCAAGGCGAGTGCGCGCACCTGAGAGACTCGCTCCTGGTCCCTCTTGGCCGACCCTGGCCCTCGTGCTGCTGGTTGCTGGCTGCTGGCTTGCTGGGGACCGAGAACTAAGGCCCACTTGCTCACAGAGCATGTCCGACCAACCAGCCTGGCAGTGTGCCCCGGGCCAGGTTCTATTTCGGATGATTGACGATTTCGTTCGTGTTTTGGGATGGGCTAGCACTGCTTTGTTGGCCCGGTCCATCATCTGTGTTGCCTGTCACGCTGCCTTCGCAAGCCAGGGCTTACCGTACGCTCGTTCGCTCGTGTCTTTGTCCTCTCACTATTCCATCTCGTTCCCGAAGCTGTATCTTGCCCTTCCGAACCATGGCCAGTTTTTGATATGTGCGGACACCAAGTTTGACCCTCCCACTCCTATATTCTTCCCGTCTCTGAGCTTACTTCTCCTGTCCGCCCCCCCGGCCCCTTGTTTCCATACTGCCCAGGACTCGGTCTAGTTGTCTCGTCTTATCACTCGCTCGTCCATCAGGCTCATCCCAGAACTGAACGACGACAGCATCCATCGCGACTCCTCACACCACAAGTCGTCCTCCTCTTCGCCGGCATATGTGTATTGATCCAGCCTAAGCCATGTTTTGATACCCCAAGAGGTCCTGTGCCGCTTCCAATAATCATTAATGTCACCCTCGCTTTCCTTGTCGTCCTCGCCCCTTGGACGCTCTTAGTCGTCGGGTGTTCGCATAGCTAGGCTGCACCGAGGGCGTCTGAACAGTCTCGTCGCCGGTCCCCAATCACTCGTTTAACATCATGGCGTCGTTTTTTCAACCTCCTCTGTCAGGGGATCCGGCAATCGAGAATTGCAACAACAATACACCCTGGGAGATTTACTGCAACTCCGTCATCCCAGGCGAGGACCGCCTCGTCACCCCAGTACAATGGTTCACATTCGTATTGGCCGTTGTTGCCCTTGGCATCCCGACCCTCTCATACCTGGGGGATCGATCATTAAAGTTGCTGCGGTCGTGGAGCAAATCAAGGAAAAGGTGCGTGCAGAAACCACACACGGGCGCCCCAGGGCCCCAGGCTGACCAAATAGCAGCTCAAATAAAGCAAAAACGCTGGAAAAAGCCAGGGCGCTAGAGCCATCGCCGTGCTTGGATCTTTCAGCGGTGCAGTCTTTCTGTATCTTTGGAAAAGACAGCCCTATCCCGAACCTGGGCAAGACGAGTGCTGAACATGACCTCCTCGTCGTCGCTCTGCCATTCCTCGCAGCAGCCGCCGCCCTTGACGACACGGACCAGGGCTCGTTCTCCGAGACCTCAAGCACAATCGCCGGCGTTCCGGCATCGACACCTGTGCTCGGGTTAGTGGACGGCCAAGATCTGGCCTTAGAGAGCGCTTCAGAGTCCGCGATTTTTGGCACAGTGGACTACCTCTTCAGCATATACAGCGACAACGCTGTGGTTGGTCTGGTCATTGATGTCGGCCTGCTCGGGGAAGATGGCGTGGCTTTCGTCCCTGACATTCTTATTCGGCTGTGCGAGCTGCAGGTGCCTGTGGTGCTCAAGTGTCACCATGACAGCAACGTCCTCAAGGTTGTCAACCTGAAGTTCCTTGCCGGCGTCATCATCGAGAACGCCTGCATCCTCGAGGATGGGAAGAGGAGGGACTACTTCCGCTCCCTGGCCCTACGAGATGTTACGGCCAAGTGTGCGGACCAGCGCATAGAGCGGCCGAGCTTCTTTGTCGGCTTCTTTGACCGCTGGAACACCCGCCCATCGGCCGCCGTGGTGCGCAGGTCTGCTAAGCTTGCCGACCACTTCGCTGCGGTCCTCGAGCACGGGCCGGTCACGTCGCCAACGAGCTCACCGGGTGCTCCTGTGAAGATGCCGCCGAGCTTGAGTGCATTCGAATATCTGCGCCGGGTTGAGACGTCCGAGCTGCAGAATTCCTGGATGCAGCGTAAACGCATCACACACGTCGGGAATGGGCGTCGGGACTCGATCGAGAAGGTCGCCAGTCTACCGTTTGGTGAACTGCAACAAATCATCCCGAACATCGACGAGCTTCTAAGGCCACTCCCTCTGCCTGAAGACCTGCAGGCCCTGAGGGTGGAGCGACCTATCAAGGTGTCGCCCCCAGACTATGTCCCCGACGGGCCCTACCGAGAGGACTTTTGGGAGCGCACATCCCAGGGGGAGCAGATTTCGCTCTACGGCTGTGTGCCACTCCTGAGCGAGCCCACGACCGCCCAGCACGAGGCCATACTGGACACCCAGATCCATCTTCGGAACCTAAAGATGCTGCAGCGCATCACGGATGCCGAGCTCACCAAGCACATCCAGACCCTGGAGCAGTTTTCAGAGGCCTCAAAGTACGCAGACCTCATCGGCAACCTCGTTGGTGGGCTTAAGCAGCGGAGAGTCTTCATTTACAAGGGCCTCGGTAGCGGCTTCACAATGCCCGACAACACTGCTGAGTTTTGGGGTGTTTCTGCCGCGCACAAGGTCGGCAAGGCACACTCCCACCGGGACTCGACGCTCGGCGAGATCGATCTGTTCATCTCGCGACGCTGCCCGAGCGACATCGCCACGATCCTGCACACCTGGCTTGCGCACCATGACGTCCCCCGCATCGAGCGATACGAGGAAGAGCTCCAGTTCGAGCGCACGCTCAACCCCGAGCTCGAACAAGTCGCCCTGCCCCTCAGCATCAGGCATCAGATCGAGAACGCCACCCCGGCCGAGACACTGTTCCTGCTGGAGCAGATCAAGGTATCCGACATGACACACCACTTCAAGTACGGCATCGAGGAGCACTGCCGCTCAGTCCTCCTGGACCAGGCCGCGACAGAGTCATGGAACCACGCGGCTTCTCAGGGAGTCCTGAGCGGATCGTCAGATATGGAGACACTGTTCCGACGCCGATCACAGGACTTTGTGCGGCTTGGGGCAAATAGGCTGCCATCCGTTGCCAATCTGCTTCTACTTTCCCGCTACGTTGACAGGATCGTGGTCGAAGCCCTCTTTGTTGGAGACCGAGATAAGCTCAACGTACTGAATGACGCCCTGCTGCACGCCTACGACCCCTGGGGCTCATGGACGGCAGACTGCGAGTACGTCGACGTGAATGCGGACCTCTTCGCGCTCATCTTCTTCTCTGCCCTGCGAAAGTGCGCCTTTGAAGACGTCTACATCGAGACCACGGACCGCTGTCCGTTCTTCCTCTGTCAACCCGACCAGGCTGCTGTCTTCTCGGAACTCTGGGCTCTTGGTTCCCAGTGCGAGTCTTACTTCGGTATGCCTCCTCGAGACCTGGGCGAAATCATCTACGACCGGTATCGCAAGTTTCTCGCGGAGCATCCTCCACCAGAGGGATTCAAGGATAAGAAGATTATGACGGCGTTTGCCAAGCCGGATTCTGGTTCTGCAGGGAGCGACGAGATGGACCCAGACGGCCCGTCACGCAAGGGCTTCGTGAAGACAGTCACCCAGCTTCGCAAGAAGTTCGCGGAATTCGGCGCCCTTTCCATCTTCTGCCTTCCCGCCATAATTGACATCCTGCTGCTGACCTTTCTCGGCCGTGGTCTGTTCATGACGGCGTGGCTTGGTAACGAGCACCTTACTGCCGCCTGTTATGCGCTGTTGATGTCGCTTCTGATCTCTGCCGGCGTCACTGGCTGGGTTGGAAGCATCGGGAACTATTACATTTGCAACGTAAGTCCACCAGCGACGCAGCGCATCGGGGGGATGAAATAAAAAGGAACCAGGAGATTTGTAGCTGACAAGGAACCAGTACGCGTACGACAACATGATCTACTTCCATGTACAGCGACTCTCAGGCGGTTTTGTGCTCACCGTGCTTGTTGGGATCGTGGGCTTCATCATCTTCACCGTCAAGGTCAACGTTGGCACCGGCATTGTCTTCATTCTGTATCTCATTGCCATCTCAATGTATCTGAACGTCCTTGGTATGTCTGATTATCTCTCTAATTGATCTCTTGGATGGTGATCACTGACAAGCAGTCGTCCAGGCGTCATGGCTACGATGCATCAACATGGCAGTCCTCTCACTTCGGGCCGCACCGTCCTGTGGCGTACGATCCCAGTATTTTTTCTTTCGCCACTCATCTCAACCTTCGTCCCTGGCCACGACGTGGAAGTCTACCTGCCCGTCATATACGGCTTTCTCGTCCTGATCCTCTTTCAGTACCGACAACTGTGCCATGAGTGGTCGAACTGGATGACCAAGATCCCTCGAATTACAGAGAAGGACATCATCAGTTGGTACAACGCCAAGATGGATGCCAGAGCGGAGGAGGAATCATCGGAGATGACCTCAGAGACGGGCAAGTGCCTGGCGAGAACAAGAACAAAAACGGAGGAGAACTTGTCTCCCGAGGCGAAGAAGAAACTGGCACTGTTGGCTTTCCGCCAGCAAGTCGAGGCATACAGTGACGGTATACTGGGCTTCGGCCGGACCAAGCTTGCTGACCCAGTGGTAGTGCGTGTCGCCCAGGGCATGCCATATCTAGACTGGCTTCTGAAAAAGGACGACCCCGCGAGACCGAGAGCAGAGACGCTGACTACTGGCTGGTTCGGTCAGGTCAACCAGGCCTTGAAGACGCAGGAGCAGCTTGCTCAGGGCCTCAAGGAACACAACATTTTCATCTTGTTCCGATACGCCCGCTTCGACATCGGCTCCAGCGTCGGCCTCTTCCTGGTTGCGCTAATGGACAGATGGGTCAGCATCGTCATGAGCGCCCGGAATGAGCCCATCGTCATTTTCACCAACGACACGGCCCGCTATGCCATCTGCTTTGCCATCTTGTACTTTTGTTCATCCGTCATGACGCTCGATGGCACGCTGCAGAATTACTGGTCAGGCAACTACACCCTGTCGGAGGAGAAGCTGACCGACTTTGATCACGCCAAGCTTGTCCTCGAGGACTGGGAGAGGAGCCGGCGGCGGAAGTATGTGGACGCTCTGCTCGAGCTATCCCAGAGGCTCGTCTTCTGGCTTGGCTTCTCTTCCATCTTCGTCTGGCTCTTTGTCAAGGACCAGCAGCTCATCGTCCTGTACTACGCCTACGTCATTGCTTATACCTCGGTCATGATCTTCCAGTTCAACCGATGCTTCACCACCGATGTCAAATACCATGTCGGCTCGATCCTCTCCGGCGGCGTGGCGGGCTTCATCGTCGGCTGCACCATTCATGGCATCTACGGCAAAGAGCAGCCCTTCTACACAGACGTGATTGCCCTGAACACCGCTGCAATCATGGCTGCTGTCCTGACGACCTTCTTTGTGTGGAAAGACTTGCATATTCAGAAGCCAGTACGGAAGAACCTTGCACCCGGCGGCGACTCAACTGGGTGGACGCAGCCCCGGCTGTCCAACCCCAGCATGGCAGTCTCGGAGACTTCCGAGGTTGCTACCTGGAAAGACCTCCCCGGAAACAAGGTCACGGTCAACTCTTCGAATCTCATCTGCGACAGGATCCCAGAGTTGCTGCGCCTGGCAATCGGTCAGCCGAACGTGCATGCCCAGAACGCGGCATGGTCAGAGGATGTCTTGAAGGTGGCACTCGAGATGTGGAAGGCGGGCAGAATTGAGCTCAATCTCAGCACCCGTACCTCCTTCATCGAGATGGGCTTCGGCAGCTCCATGTCCTTCAGTCGGTATGACGGCAACATGCTGGAGATTTCTACAGGTTACCTCCTGGAGGACGAGATCAATGTTCCCACGTGGCAGCCCCTGCTCGCTTATTTCGCCACTGAGGCCATCCTTTTCCATACTGCCCGTGCGATATTCCATATGGACCGACAGCGCGCCATCCAAGCTGAGCATTTCCTCCATGAGACGGAGCAGTTGTCTCGACGCATTGACTTCGAGCTGTCTACTTCCGACCTACCCACTCTTCTCGAGATCCAACGGAAGACTAACCTCAAGATCATGAAGCATCTCTGCCTCGGCATTCATGTCGACAGCAAGTGGCGTGATCTGCCGCCTTATGTCCGCGAGGTCATCTTTTGCCGCATCCTCGGTGACCCGGTCTCGGTGTCTAGGGACCTGCATCAATTCATGGCCAACCATTCAATAGACCTGCAGACCTCGGATTTCCATCTCGAGACTGCCCTGACCATCTACCAGAAGACACTGGAGCGTGAGCACATCAACGCCGACTACTCGCTCGAGACGGGCACAGCGCCGCTTTCCAAATCGGAACTTCATTGTGCGCCAGTGCACATGGGGCCCCGCCAGCAGACTTTCTTCTTGGGGCTCGTCGAGACCATCACTTCTATCCCAAATACGTTTACCAAGTGGGTTGGCATCATCACTGGCGCCGGTTCGGACGTGGAGAGGGAGCTGTGGTACAACTTCCGGTACTCGTACGCGCGCGGCCCGATCCTGTGGGTGATCCTCACATTCTGGCGCTTCTGCTGGTTCCTCAAGAACATCTGGGTCTACGTTCTTCTCATTTACCACCGCAAGAATCTGGTGCGCATTTCCCGCTTGGCGAAGAAGGGGGCGTCCAGGACACTCGTCAAGGACAGGGTTGTTGTGGAACAGCTGAGGAAGGTCATCACTGGCTTTGCGGCACACAATGAGCAGAACTCCATCACCCTGGAGATCTTCGACAAGCAGCTCTCAACCCGTCCCACAGACGTAGAGCCTGTGTCCACAGCAGTTTATGACGATGCCTTCCGACTCTCGAACCGTCAGGACAAGTCAACTGGCAAGAACAAGAAGGCCAACCCCTGGATATTCTCCACGTACAACTATGGTGATGACACCCGCTCGAGGTGGCCAGCCTTCAAGGAGGTCGTCGACGGCCAGAACTACAAGAAGTGCTACTACGACAAGTACGGGCGCGTCACACACGGTGACATGATCTTTGGCGACAAGGAGTACGAGTTCACCTACTCATACAAGTCCAGTCCCAAGAGCAGCCACGAAATCCTCCGTGCCGAGTTCAAACTCGCAAAGTCGGACGAGAAGGACAGCCTGGTGGTCTATTGGGGTGTGCCTCTCCGTGCCGACGTCGGAACAAAGCTCGACTGGGTGCCCTCGGATCGTGTCTGTCGCATTGTGCGCAAGATTGACGCCAAAACTTACACGACTACCAGCAATTACGCCCATCGGCGTGATCCGACCATGGTCACTGTCATGGAGGAAGACGGGGCGCGCTGCTTGGTTGGGCAGCCCCCGCAGGTATTCCCCGAGGAGCAAATGATGCAGACCCGTCCGACCGACGTGTTTTTCGAGAATGACGACCTATTCATCCGGCACCGCAGGTCTGACGTGCGCCGCATCTACAAGTACATAGGTAGCAACCGTGCTGTCAAGTCCCTGAGGACCATGATCAACCCTGGTGCGTGGAACTACTGGCACAAGAAGAAGGTCTACTCTCGCGTTCCCACCTGGTGGCTCCGGACCGAGCTGTGGAACAACTGGCTCAAGTCCAACTCGCTTGACGGCATCACTGCTTGCTGGATGGACGAGTTGATTCTGCGCGAAGAGCCCACACTGCTAAAGTACTGGTCATACCGCTCGTCTGGGCAGCTGACTGCCGCGAAGAGGGAGCTCGACGAGAACATCGAGCGGATCGTCGCCGCCACCGAGCTCGAGAAGGACGTCTCGGAAGTCTGCATGTTGCCCATCAAGGCCTCCGATCTTTATGCCATGGGGCTAGGCAAAGACGCAAATCAGATGACGACTCGCCCAGAAGACTGTTTCAAGGACACGCAAGAGCGCATCTCGGTCATCTTCAACGACGTCGGCTGCTGGCCTGAATCGCCTGGTGGCGTGTCCAACTGCCGGCGCGATCTTGTCAACGGCCACAGCACGATTCGGAACCACGTCCTCGCCGAGTCCGCGAACGAGTATGGTATTCCTCGCTTCCAGATCGAGAAGAACGTCCAGTCCCTAAAGATTCTGCCCCTCTGGGGCTTGGACGGCAAGACGCCTAACCATGGTGTCATCGACAACCTGCTCCAGTCCGAGGTTGACCGCAAGATCGGAAACACTGAGATCAAGCGGGACATCATCAACACCTTCGTGCCGCTGCTCAAGCAGTTTGTCAAGGGGGCCAGGTCGCGGCACATAGACCGGCCCGGCCTTCTGCATTACAGCAACATCATGCTCACCATGTTCAAGTTCTTCGAGCACAAAGACTACAATGAGGCATGGAACAGCAAGGAAGTCGCTACTGCGTGGGCCGAGGCATGGCTGGAGAGCTACGATGACGCTGACATCACGGATCCGTCCGACTGGTTCGAGCTGTCCCGCCCGAGCATGACCGACTTCAGGGACGCGCTGGCCATCTACAAGTCATATTTCTTCATCTTCAGCGTTCAGTCTCCCGAGAACTGTCCCCAGGTGTTCCAGAGCACCCACCACGGGATCAGCAGTCTTTTCGGCATGCTATTGAAGTACAAGCGAGGTACCACATTTGGCATCTGGGATCACGCCATCCTCTGGCGCGAGTGCTGCCTCAACATCTCGCCTGCGCAGTGTGAGCTTTCGATTCCGGTGCAGTCCATGCTCCTTGCCGGAATCGGTCTGGCGACCAAGCTGGCTTACTTCCACGCCGATGTCATCCTTCCTTGCACTTCTTTCTTCAACCCCATCTGGGAGGCTGATCTTGGTACCGACATGGGCAAGGTCAGCCACAGGAACCAGTTCCGGCGCAAGATCGATCCCATTGTGAACGGTGTCGGGAACATGGACGCATTTGAGCCAGTGGATCACGTCCGCACCGAGGTGCCCACCGTCATTATGCTGTCCAACGTCCAGTTCATCAAGGACGTGCGGACGGCCATCTTGGCCGCCGATGTCATCATCAACAAGTTCGGCTTCAAGGATTACAAGCTCGTCGTGTACGGTGCTCAAGACCGCGAACCGAGCTATACAATCGACATGACAAAGCTCATCCAACAGTGTAAGATGTCCGACAAGGTCATCCTGGGTGGGTTTGGCCGGCCACAAGAGGTGCTCAAGGATGCATGGCTGTTCATGAACTCGTCGCTCTCCGAGGGTCTGCCTCTTGCCATCGCCGAGGCTGCGCTTGCGGGTGTGCCCATTGTCGCCACTTCCGTCGGCGCCACAGCGCTGGTTTTGACAGATCCCGATGATCAGGACCGCAAGTACGGCGAGGTCGTCCCACCCAACGACCCCGTGGCGCTGGCCCGCGCACAAATTGCCATGCTGTCCATGGTGGGTCCGTGGTCCAAGTTCACGGGCGAGGTCGGCGAGAAAGAGGCAGTGCCCTCGAGCTTGACCTTGCCAGACGTCATCAGGGACTCGGACGTGGAGTGGCTCACCCGTCGCATGTACGAGAAGGCCGACTTCCGCCGCGAGCTTGGCATGCTCTCACGCGGTGTCGTGCTCAAGGGGTTCCATGGCGAACGATATCTGCGAGAGCACGAGCAGATGTACTGGATTCAGTGGCACATGGCTCGCATGCGTGCCGACGAAGCACTCATGGCGCCTGCCAACCGAAGCTTCAGGTTCGGTGCCAATGTTCCCCTTCGATACAGTGATGTCTCCGAGGAGGAGATGTGGGCCGAGACAGAAGATTGGGGTGTGCTAGATGTTAGCGAGCGGCCTGGCCAGAACGGTAGCCGCGCTGTGGACGATTCAAGAGCGGGCCGTAACACCGGAGGGCTTCTGAGTCGCGCGAATGGAGCAGCTCTCGCGCTGAGCAGGAAGAGATCTGTCCGTTGGCAAGAGTTCCCTCCGAGCAACATGAGTAGAACCTCCCTCTTCTCAAATTACGAGGGCAGGAGGTTGAGTAAACAGCCGAGAAGACCATGGGTCGAGTCGCGAGCGGGTTCCTACATTTCATCTAGAGAGGTATGAGATGGAGGCCTACTATTGAATATAATTATCATGTTACAATCTGAAACACATACGCTCGGGATGCATTCTGGGGCTCCTCCCGTCCTCTGATGACATCTGTGACTTGTATCCGCTTTGAGAGCGTGCCATCTTCGGCCATCTGCAGCCTCGGTCCAGATTCCCTGGGGCATGGATATCCTTGCTCCTAAGGCTATCGGTCCGTCGACGCGTACCTGCGCAGTGTAGCATCGACCTGACTACAAATGTCAGGCATCTTCGACTTGTGAGCCTGCCAGCTTTGTGCTCCACCTGGGCAGCTGCAAGTCATTCCTGGAATAAGCAGGGAAAAGGTTCCCTTCCAATCATCCTTCGCTAACAACGCAACAGAACAACGTCAGCCATTCCCCCAGAGCATGGAGGTCCAGAGCTAAACCCCAGTCTACATACGGTTTAGTCTTTGTGCCTTTATTTGATGCATACAATTGTGTTTTCTTCCGCCAAGGGCTCCCTGGATTCCGCTTGTACAACCGCCGCTCCATCCTACCCAATATCACCTGGTCTGCTTTTGACACCTCAATTACACGCTCAAACGAATGCGGCAAGGAAATACAAGTGTGCTGCATTCCAGGAGTGTCCGCCAGTCCTGGGCTTTGTGCCATTATCTCAGTCCTTACCCACCCTCAGATAAATGAGTAGCACTTTAGGTATATGAAGTCCTGCCTGTCTCTTCTTATCTGCAGCAGTCCAGCTAGATCAGTGCTATTCATTTCTCCCGAGCTTGCTACGGGGCATGTCCGATTCCTCTGACTGTCAAAAATAGCAAAAGTATTTGTGAGCATTCCGACGTTCGGCTGGCAGGATACAGTATAGAAGCGGCAGTGCCAGCCCTGCCTGGTGCTCGGCCTCCTCGGTCTCATTCTGATCTGGCAACCCGAACCATACCTATGGAGCTACTACTTGAGGAAAAAAGGACGAGTACCTGGTTCGAATTCAATCACTTTCACTTTACAGCAGTGATCTTCTTCCCCCGTATGCTTCTTGATTTCATCGAGCGGGAAATAGCACATGGACAACCTAGCCAGGCTCTGATGCGATTTTGAGGCTTGTAGGGGGGCTTAGTCGGAGTCGAAAGATCCATTGATTAGCCCGGTGCTATTGGCGAGGAGAGCCTCCTTATCACATCCTCTCCGTCACGCCCTTGGTTCACTTTCATTTAGGGGGTTTTTACCAGGACGCTGCCGACCTCGTCCTCCTGGTCAAGTGCTGGCCCTATGGGGTTTCTCGAGCTCTATCGGGCAGACATATGCGGTCGCCATCAGCCGCGGCGCCAAGACCGGGGACGTGGCGCCCTCCCAACACAAAACGGATTGGACTGACTGACGGCTTCGGGGCAGCGGCTTCAGGGGTTGTCCATGGAGCCACGCAATACCTGCAGAGAAAGGACGGGAATCAGATGGCTGTCTGAGACAAAGCGTCCCAGGCAGGGCTAAGAGATACGACAGTGATAGGACTGCCTGGCCATCTGAAGAGTCTTCCCCAACAAAGCACTGGAAGGCGTGATCCGGATGTACCTCAACGCCCAAGTGTCCATATACAATAATAATATAAGGCCAAGCACGCATTCGTGACGAGGTGATTTGAGATTGTTATGGACGTGAGGACCGGGGAGGAGTAAAGGTAAACATACAGCAAACCTCTCACTCACGTCTAAAACTCACCACATGCAGTCTCTTGCTTGGCGGCTGTGTACAGACCGGCCAGGGAGAGATACGCTGATCAGCCCGTGGAACCAATGCGTCACAGCAATAGCGTACCGGTATTGCTAGTGCGACCCAACCAAGTGGTTTCTGACGGCATGTGCCTGTGTGCAACGCTTCTCCGTCTCCGACCGAACGCCCCAAAGCCACAAAAACAAAACAAAAAAACAAAAAAAAGGGAAAATCTCACGGGACATATGCTGACGCACCACCTCACCGCAAAGCGATGGACGTCACTTTTCAAGGGCGTGCCTCATCGGTGCGAAGTCCGGAACGGGGGTGGACGCTGGTGAGACTCAGAGCCGTATCAGCCTGCGGCGGCCCGGACCAAGTCTCCCATATTCGGTGTAGAATTGGTCGATCTAGCGCTGTGCAGATCTCGAACCTAATCTTATGCCGCACGCGCTGCCCTCGACGCCAAGGACGCTAGTGCTTTAGTGGCCGTGCTTGGGTTGTTCGCAGCCGTTGGCGACGATGTTGGTGTGACACCTTCGGTCTGATCTTCCTCCCAGGGGCGCACACACACCATGTCGTCCCAAGTGAGCCTTCCCCAGGTTTTTGCCATTTATCCCATGTGCCATACCCCGTGGGTTCGCAAAAAATCAGGCCACTTTTTGATCCCAAGTCTTTTCCATTCCACTTTTTGTTTTCGCTAGGTGCAGATTATACTTTGTTATGCCTGGTGCATTCACGGCCATCGTACGATACGACAGGTCGTTTCTTTCTCGCTACCTAGGTTCCGGTTGGTGACGGACGAACCACACTCGTTTTACTAGGTGCACAGGTTGTACCACCACGCTCAGCCTAATCTAATCCCTACTCGACCTCCCCGCCGACGAGCCCTGTCAGCCTTGCGTATCCAGCCATGGATGCCGTACTCATCGCACGCCAGGCGGCTCCGACTGCCACCACGTTCCCGTTCCCATTCCAACACACAAAGATGGACTTGGACTGGGCCGTGTTCATGTACATCTTCGTGTTTTGCGTCTTCGTTGGAACAGTACTGCTTGGCCGGATTATCACTTGCTGTACGGAACGGAGCAACAAGGAGTTCGTGGTATAATAGACGGCGGCAACGTGTCAGCAACCGCTTGGGAAGGTCAGTCAAGGAAAATTCCACAACTATTTGGGTGTGGTGTCCCTCATCGCTGTATCTCGGGGCTAATGCTCTTACTGTTGGGACAGACCGGCACACGGATCTCGGCAGGTCACCCACCGGCGACCAATAGTCCTGGATGAAAACTGGGCATTTTTTTGCTCGTGTACACTATCGGACTCTGGCCCTATCAATGCGATGAAACGGACGCCTAGGAAACTGGAGTTCTTTCTCACGTTGGCTCAACTGGTGCATATCATATCCACCTCTTTCGATTAATGGGGATAGGTGTTACGTCCCAATTGGTCTCTGTAGGCTGGGAGTAATACCATGTATGCTACACTTTAATACAGTTGTTGGCTCTTTCATCTGTTCGCTTAGGATTAGTGGCACATGAGAGGCTATGAACAGGGGGCCAATATGTCCTCACCAGGCTGGATGGCTCTTCTCCCCTCATCCAGGTGTGATCCTTGTCCGTCCATGTTATTTTGGCAGAGCGCTCAACAAAATCTACGACTCGATAATTCTCTACAGGGAAAATCCTTGAATTTCTGTTTTCTGGTATGCCAAATGTTGTACATCCTGCAGAAACATGGTCTCAAATGAGATAATAGGTTCCTTGTCCTGTTTTACCGCGGATTTATCCCTCAGCAGGTGCGGCCATGTCCCAATTCAAACACCTCTGTTATCATTTCGACTCATATCCTGATTCCAGGTACCTTCTCTCTTTTACTACAAGGCACTAGGGCAGTATTTATTTCATTATGTCTGTAGCCAGTACTACATAATGTCCGCGGTAGCATTCTGGCTTTCCAAGGCCTACCGCAAGTGTATATACAGCAAGCATGCTGCACCAGCAAACATGTCGCAGAACTATCAAGACTCAAAGTTTGTGAAGAGGAGTCCCTGCACAATCAGTGAATGAGCCACAGCATGGATGATCAACTTGTTGGTACTACTCGCTCGGCCGGCTATACACTATTATAACATTTATAGGTATATGCTATATAATTTTGCCCCTGTGAGCATCACAGCTTATATACCCCTTTTCTCTCAAATCAAGACGATCAAAGCCCCTTAGTGGATATCTTCCGGAGTTCTAACCATCTTCATCAACAGACAAACCCGCCCTCGTCTCTCCCCCGATTTAAGGGTGACGAGGTATTTCGTAATGACTCAGCCAAGTTATTTGAAGCCTGGAGTCGCATGAATCATTCTTTGTGATACTGGTTCGTGGACAGACCGGATAAGCCTCGACCTGGACTTAATGGCAGGCAGCAGCCTTCCGGTAGCGTTCACATAAGCTATCATCTGGTTGTCGAGCCATGACACGTTCGCCAAGCTCAAGCTTCTGCGGCCTCTCTCCCGATGTGTTTGTTACTTTGCCTCCTGCCTGGTGTTTACACGAGCCTTCCACTGTTTGGCCCCATGGGCTGAAGCCTGATTTCGGAGGAGTCATCTGGGAGGTGTCCAAATCCATCGCTCTTCAACGTTCTCCTCCCATTTGTGAGGCCCCTTGACCCACAGGAGTCGTAATTGTTGGATGAGCCACCGCGCTGGCTTGATATAGAACCCCATAGTGCTCGCAGGAATGGCAGGCAGGCTATGCAGATGGCGACAGCAATTTCAATTGTGGAGGCGAGGAATGCGAGCAGCCCGCTTGAGGTTATGTCATTCAGGTCCATGTCACCAAGAGTCGTCTGGCGGTAGAGGGTGACGACGCACGTTCTTGTCATCTTGTCATTAGCCATCCTCGAAGTTGTCGGGGAGATGTTTGTTGGGTCGCGCTCAACTCACAGGACGCCGACCATGAACATGCCAATCAGCCCTAGTCTCTTCCTCAGCGGCATCTGCAGCTTGTAGAGGAAGGGGATGGGCAGCAGGAGAATGACGAGATCGCTAAACAGGTTCAGAGCACTCAGCCAGATGTAGAATGTTCTGACGTTCCCGCAGGTGCCCTCCAAATTAACGTAGTAGTTCTTCGCGTAGGGCCTGCAGATAAGAAAGGCTTCCAGGATCCCGCCGAGGGCGAACAAGACGATGAAGGTGCCCACGATTCGGACTGCCAGCTTCATCCGTGCAACAGGTATTAGCGTCTGGTACATCAATAGTACGGACCATTTGCTGGTCATAACGCAGCAACTCCAGAGGATTGGCCATGCTGCTATGCACTGGAGTGATCTGTATAAGCTTGCAATATCCTGTGCACTATGGTTTCGGTGAGTCCGGACGGGTGTTGAACAACGCACTTTATTAAATGTGACGAGGGTGTCGGGCCCGAATCGTCTCTCGATGTCCTTGATATGGAGTCCAAAGCCGCCCTTTAGCACCATGAAGTAGTCGACGATACATAGACCAATGTCGAATACCTGCTCCGAAATCGTTGGATGGTTAGTTGTATATTCAATCCCCGGCATGAATACTGGACAGAAGGACAGCAGTTGTCAGGGAACGCCGGTGGTGGATGACTCACGAGAGCGGCCACGATGCAAAAATCACTGCCGTTCAACGACAGGGACGTTTTTCGACGAGCAAGAATACGTAGAACCACCAAGGCTGTTGGCAACACCATGCAGAAGGTGGCCGTTGCCAAAAACCCAACTTGTCCAGGCAGTTCGATCGGGATGGTCGACAAAGTCATACTGTCTGGATCGAGTATGGTACTAGTGAAGGTTTCTTGACGGCCGCTAGCCCAAGAAGTTGAATGTTCTTGAAGGAGGCATATGCACGACTGCCTGGCGCAATTCAGGCACATCCTGAATGTCAGGAGGGGGGGTCCCACGGCAGCTTGGGAGCAGCAGGCTCACGACATGGATATGATGTCTGGGCACCTAGGATCTGAGTTAGGCAGGTAATATCCCAGCCCCGAGCCGACGAACCCCCTTCAAGCATGCAGGACGGCTCGGGTAGCATGGGCGGCGCCGATCTCCAGATCACGCTGACCGCTTGCTGATTACGCTGACCGGTCGTCAGGATCATTTGATTATGAAGGGTAGCTGAGGTTGATCGCATGCAGCGCCATGGGGCTGTACTTCGGGCTGATTAGACGAATTCCTGCAAGATCGTTTCGCCTGGCCGAGCAACGTAGGGTTCCCTCCTCAGAGGAATCAAACCCCAGATCATCCTCTACCGGGGAGCTGATCAGTCAAAGTTATGTCTAGGCATCACCGCGGTGCGTCTTCTTCATGTGACGATCATTTATTAATGATGCTGCTCTTCGAGACGACTGCCCAGGTGACGGATATAGTGCCGGTGCTTGAAAAATATACCCATGAGAACATTTGAACGCGCTTCGCTCAGGGACTCGAAAACGACAAAGTGGAATAATTGATCCAGCGGGCCCTGAGAAGCCGGCACCGCATGCAGGACCATACATATATACCTTGCCGCCGAGAACGACGTTGGTCGCTCCGCGGCCAATGGAGGATGTGTGAACAGGCCCAAAGTAGGAAGAAATCCTACTTGTCGGTTTACCCTGGGAGGCCCCTGTCGCATACTTCCTCAGTCATACTCTTGCGCTGCCGGCAATTCGCCCACGTGCGCTATAAATACGTGAGAGTATGTCGTGGAATTCGAAACGAGCATGAGTACGATTGGACAACCGTGGTTCGAACCGTCCACAAGTAATTTAACAGCTTCACCATGGCTTCCCCTTCGGCACCTCGCAAGGTCTTGATCATCACTGGGGCCACGGTCTGTCATAAACAAGCAAGACGCGTTACATTATTCATACACTGACAGTAGCCACAGAACGGCATCGGTCGCGATCTCGCTGTGCGCCTCCACGCACGGGGCTACAACGTCGCCATTACCGGGCGGCGCATCCAGGAAGGAGAAACTTTCGCGGCACAGTTGGACCCAAAGGGCGACAGATCTTTATTTGTTGAATGCCACGTGCAGGACTACGACTCCCAGGTGGCCGTCTTTCGAGCGGTATGGCGCAAATGGGGGCGGCTCGACGGACTTGTTGCCAACGCCGGAATAGTGTGCGTTGATCGCGAGCAGTGTCGAATGCCATTCCACGGAGTTGCTGATCTCTTGACTCTTGCCCAGGGACGTCGGTTCGAGGTACAACCTGGCCAGAAAGGACTCTTCCGTCGATGACATCCCGCCGTGTCCAGACCTCAGCTGCACTGATGCTGACTTCAAGGGCGTGGTTTACGGGACGCAGCTGGCAGTGCACTACATGCGCCACAATCCTGGTGGCAGTCGAGGAAAGATCATTGTCACGGGAAGTATCGCGGCGATCTATCCGTTACCCACGCTGCCCGAGTACTGCGCCGCGAAGGCTGCCGTCTTGCAGTGGGTGCGCGTGATGGCTCCGGTGCTGGGAAAAGAAGATATCACTATTAATGTTGTGCTCCCAAATGCGTACAACACAGGTATCTTGCCTAATTTCGAGGAGGCTTACCTCGACGAGCAGTAAGTCTGGGGTAGCCGATAACTTCAATCGACATGCCCGCTAATCTCAATACTCTTCTAGCCTGACAAAGAAGGAATGCTTGATGTCTGCCTATGACGCTTTTCTCGAGGATGAGAACCACGAGAGGAACGGGCAGGCGATTGAGACGGCCTATGAGTCTCACTACTTCCACGATGTACCCACATACAAGAGTGGCTATGTGATAGAGAGGACGGACAAGGTTTATGAGCCTTGGTTCGAGATGATGCATCAGCGCCGGAGCGGGCTGGAAAATTCCTACAAGGAGCCTTTGAGAAAGATAGTGCAAGAGAAAGATGCTTGAAAGTAAGAATATCAACAGCTAGCTGATGTATAGAACATAATCGGGAATGTGCCGGTGATGTTGTATGCATTGCTGGTAGCTGATGAAATTCTTGTTCTGTTGACTTTACACTGTAAATTGAGCTTGCTCAGTAATGCAAGTAGGTCTAAAGTTTAACATTTGTTATGTCACTCGGGCTTCGTAACACACCGGATCAACCTGTCTTCTAAATCACATTAATTACATGGGTAGGGTGGCAATTGTCAGAAGATGCAGCCACATGTAAGTTAGACCCAGCATGTCATGAGTGGAGATATAGAGATATAATAGCTATCTTTAATATATTAATTAAAATTAAGTTAATACTATTACTTCCCCTCCTAGGTATAAGTGTTATAAAAAGCTTATTATTATATTAATTTAAATTAATTTTTATTAAACTTTAGTTATTTTATTACTATTTATATTTAAAATGTATTATACTTATTATTTTTTTAAGCTTTATAAAAAGTTTCTTTTCCCGGCAGGCCGACTGATTGTTCTCGGATGTCTGGGGCGATTGATTATTCAAATGGTCTTGAGGGACAAGGATATAGTGGTTGCTTCGTCTCACAGATGATTGCGTGTTTGCAGAGCAGAGCCAGATCTTTCTGGGCCATCACGGCTTTTATCATTATCCATTTTGGGCAATTTAAAGGCCTGAATTATATAGTAAAGGTACTTTAACCTAGTACTTAATGGCTCCAAACTAGGTTAAGCTTATAGCTTAAAATAGCTTTAACCTTTATAGCTTAATAGTACCGGTATAGTATAAATATACACAGCCTAATACTAAGACTTATAGTATAAAAAGGTAGTTTCTAATAGAATACTAGTATATAAAAGATTAATAGTTACTATTTAAAGCCTTATATAGTAAAACTTATTATTATAATTTATAAAATATATTATCCCTTATCCTATTAGGATAACTACTATTATTCCGGCTTAGTAGAGAAACTTAAAGAATATAAATAATTAATAAATAATTAATACTTAATAAATACGTATATAT
>JADAZS010000231.1:0-73863 GCA_014872975.1 Diaporthe citriasiana | reverse complement strand
TTAAAAGTAAAGTAATCTTATATTACCCTTATAGTAGCTTATAAAGGGATTACCTATAAAGACTAGTATACTTATAATAGCCTACTAGAAGATTTATATAAAAGTAAATTATTTAAAAGGGGGATTTTAATATAAAATATCCTTACTAGTAGTAAATTAGCCGTAAATCTACTAATAATTTACTTTTACGGTAAATTTACTATAAATTTATTATAAATTTACAGTAAACAGGTAAATTCACGGTAAATTTACCGTGAATTTACCTATTTACCGGTAATTTACCGGTAATTTACCGTGTATATATATAGTTAGGTAGTTTCCCCGTAAATTCCTAGTAAATTTATAGGATATTAATCTATATAGTTAAGAAGTTCCCATTAATGTGTAAGTCAGGATAGATATAACTTTAATAATACTATTAAGACCTTGATTAAATATTACTATTATGTTGTAATCTTATTGACTTGGTTGTAACACTTAAATAAAAACCCCCCTTCCCCCTAGTAGGTGTTATTACACTACTATTTAGTTGCTTGCCCGTTACGTATCCCTATTTACTCTACCTGTATTTAACCACCCTTACATAATAGCTCTTAGGAAGAAACAAGCAGGGTGGGTGACACGACCAATATCAGTAATATACTTCATACAAAACTCCTTAACAAGAGTAACAGGTGCTCCCTTATAATTTAAAAAGCAGGAGCTATTAAAAGATAACAGCATTACCCAGAGCCCAGTCACCAAGCAGAGGGGAGGGGGAATAAGGCAGGTTTATTCTTACCTACTTTGCTCAAGATGTCTCTTCCCTCTAAGGTTTAGAGCTAAGTGTGGTGCCTTGGGACTACACATATTTTGGCTGGAGTGTCTTCACATACATTATTTCCGTAACACAGCCACACTTCAAAAAATTCAAAAACATCATTACGGAGCCCCATGTGGCTTAACTACACTTTACCCAGCCAAAATCTACACGCTTTACCCAGCAAAAACACCGTATACCTCTACACATATATTTCAAAGTGTGGCTTGATTCTTGTACAGGTGCCACGGGCCTATCCCACAGGGTGGGCTCGCGGCCTCGCGGATTTATCACATAGATCCTGTGGCTGTAAAGCAGACACCCGAGGCAAAGCTCGTCTTAACTAAAGTGTCTCATGTTTGATTTGATGTATCAATAATGTTGACAGTTAGCTGACTGTGGTGCCTGATGAATTAATTGGTGTCTTCTTTAGTGGTATAATATAATGTTGGTAACACTAGGTTATTACCCTGCAGTCACTGCAAGTAGTGAAAGAAGGGGGTCTCTGTTGTGGGCACATCGGGCTGGGCGTGACTAGCAGGTGGGGACTGGGCTGCGCACAGACCACCTGCAGCCCTCAAGGCCCTTGGCTACTTGACTCTTCAGACAGTTGGAAGCTTCCTTTCTTCCCTCCTTTCTTTCTTAGCTAGACGAGGTTTTATTCAGAATTCAATAATTTAGAGCATGATTTGAGAGCCTTGCCTCTCGTATGTCCCTCTTGTGACAGTCTCCCTCCTTCTGCTACACTCGGCCTTCTGCTACATTTAGCACGAATATTCTACTTAGGTAAATCTCCCCACACCCCCCCTTTAGGGGGGGGAGTTAGTCTAGTGGGGGAAGCTTCTAAGTAGTTAAAATCCTTAACAGCTATATACCCTATAATATTAGTATATAGGTTACTTTCTTATAAAGAAACCCTTTCTGCTAATAATTTATTAGTAAAAGTGGGATTTATATGTAAAACTGCTATTATACTACCCATACAAAGTGGAGCAGTCCTTTAGTTATAGTATACAGATTGCTCGGACTGACTGACTGACTGACTGACTGACTGACTGACTGACTGACTAACTGACTAACTGACTAACTGACTAACTGACTGACTGACTGACTGACTAACTGACTAACTGAATGCCATGAGGCGTTGGAAGCTGCCAACATGGACTTTTTGGATTTTTGTTTTCGACTCTGCAGCTCTGCAATCTGGATAGAATTTTCGTCATGTGAGTCTATTGCCTCGATGACTGGACTACTGGGTGTTGCAAGTAGTGTACGTCATTGTTTAAGTTGGAGTGAACATCGAAACCGTGCGTGACTAGCGAGCAGCACCGTCCGAAAATGAGCCTCAGCAGCCCGCTCCTGCGATACAAAATAACAGAACTCTTTCCTCGGAGAGAATAGAGGCTCAGGACCATGATGTGGCACGTTGTGCCTTCTTTTGGATGCCTTTGTTGTCTATGATCGAGCTCAGAAGTACACAACGAAACGACACCAGGAGAGCACTACATATCACCACGTCAACTACCAATCGAAATAATTCCCCACACATCTCCAATTCAGCTCAAACCTTACAGCTCACGCCTGCCAGCTCGAAGACACGGTAGTAGCAGAGCATGGTACGGTCAGGGTGTGATCCGGGTCAGCCTCCCAGGTGACAGAAGACCCAGCGACCTTGATGAATTTGTACTTGACGGCGCCCGGAGCGAGGTTGACGGTAACGTCCCACAGTGGGCTGGCGGAGGTGTACTTGGAGGAGCCTAGCGCGACAGCTTTGCTGGTGTCCCAGCTCCCTAGGGCTGCGACGTCGCCGACTCTGCAAGGGTGTGGGCAAGGTGCCATCGCGTCAGTCTCGGGCGCCTTCGGACTTCACCACCGCAGCCAGGCTAAGCACCACCAACCCGGCGCGTGCGTGGCCACGTGCGGGTGGATGGGACGTCACGAGATACAAAGGTGACCTCCAGTGTGGGGTTGGAAAGTGAGCACTTACATCTTGACCGTCGTCCCCCAAGTGGTCGTCACGAGCTCGTTGAAGCTGACGGGGACAGAGGTGGCGGTGCATCCCGGCACTGTTGCCGTGGTGGTCGGTATAGCTGATCCTCCTCCTAGTCCTTGTTTAGAAATTGCCTTGAGGGCTTCCCAACTCCTCCATTCTGACTCGCAAGCACCAACTTGCATGTGAAAGGCGCAAAGTTCCTCCCCATAGGGGATGAACCTGGTAAATGAGCCTTCCCCTCCCCCGATCCTGATCCTCTTCTTCCCCATACCCCGTCATCCATCATTTACTTGTGAAGGTAGGGAGTTGACTCACCACATATCGAGCTCCCGTTGAGTTGTGCGGTCGGGTAAAACACCCTCGGCACACCGCCGCTGATGGTCACGGCCAGGTTCCCGTTCGTACCGGCTGTGAAAGAAGTGCAACTCATCACATCTGTCAGTGCCTGACCAGAAGTGAATCCGGTGTTCGCACCAGTAAGCGTCACGGTCGTGCTCGCCCCTGAACCGACATTGCTGTACAAACCGACGACCTGTTTGCCGGTGTACCCCTTGCGCATACCAATGCTATGCGTGTCCGTGTAGATGGGCCAGGCCGAGTAGTCCAGATATGATGAATCCCTCGAGATGGCCAGCTTCCGAATGGCATTCAGGTCTGTGATCCACTTGTACAGCTCTGAAGAGGTATCATAACCAGACAGCCAGATAGCTTCTCGATTTTTAGGGGTGTCCCCACCGCTATAGTGTTGTTCTTGACCCTCATATATGATCGGAATGCCATCCATGAGAACAGTGAATGCGATTGCGCTCTTGGCAAGGCTCATGTCGTTAGTGAGCGAGGGGAATCGGGCATTATCGTGGTTCTCCAAGAACGAGCCGTACAGGCTCAGATCGGCTGCCTGGCTCTTCATGGTGTTGATGCCATTGGCTAGGTCTGATATGCTTCCAGAACTCGTTGAGAAGGCTCGAGTGATCCAGTAGAACGCAGGGTAGTTCACTAATCCACTGAGGTATTGTTGGTAAGGCATGACATAAGATGGGTCTCCGTTGAACACTTCGCCAACGATATAGACCCCAGATGCGTCCTCAAAGCTGGACAAGTGTTTGTTGTCAACGTGCTTGGCACTATCAAGCCGAATGCCGTCGATGTTGTAAGTGGACACGACATCCTTGATCCAACTGTTGAGGGTGTCCGAGACGTAGCTATCCTCAGTGCGCAGGTCCGGGAGTGACACCACTTCGCTCCCTTGCCAGCATACCTGGATGGAAGTATCGTTGTTATAGTCGATGGAGCACGGGTTGTGGAAATATGATTTGGAGTTGAAGGGCACAAAGATGCTATAGTCCACGCAGCTGCTACAGCCGTTCCAGGCATAGTGGTTTGTGACGACGTCCAACATCAGGTACATCCCACGGCTGTGGAGAGCATCAGAAAGCGAGACAAGGTCGTCGGACGTGCCAAAGGCCGAGTTGACTGCGGACATGTCCTGTGCCCAGTAGCCCTACGACATCAATTGTTAGCCAAGTTCCGCCTACCACGAGACAGAAGCACATCAAGCTCCGGTCCTCGTCTCCTCTGCTTGCGACCAAGCAAGAAAGATCGAGTTGAAAGGGTCAGGACATCAATTTTTTCTCACATGGTATGAGGAGCCGTCCGTAGTGTCACCAGACATCTGCTCGACAAATGGCGAGATCCATATGGCTGTGAAGCCCATCCCCTGGATGTAATCAAGCTTGCTGATCAAGCCCTTCCATGTGCCACCACAGTATACTCCCTGGGAGGAATCACAAGACGCGGTGGTCGACAAGTCCGTTCGAGCAAATCGGTCAGTCATGACCTGGTAGATGCTCTGTTCCCTCCACCCTGCGGGTGTGAGGGATGCGGCTGGCGCAACGAGGGCAGCTGCCACAAGGAAGGGGGACAGGGACTCGAGAATCATGGTGTGATACTGGGCAGACGAGGTTTGCAACGAAGAGAAGGGCACAATCTGTGTATCTCAAAAACTCTGGGAGACAGCGCTGCTTTCGAGATCCTGTCACTCGGAGGCCATGGGCACTATATATCACCAAATCGTCGAGGACAAAGTTGGGCTGAGATGAGAAGTACAGTTGTTCCCCTTGACTCGAACACATTGACTCTTGTGACCGCTCTGGGGCGAGATCTGAATCCTCTTCCCATTCCGTCCTTTTGGCCATCACCCTGGAGAATTACATGTGCGAGACGGTCGTCTTCTTTCGGAACAAAGAAGCCGCGTGGGTAACCCCAGCGCCGCACCCGGGTTTAGCGGCGAGAGGCCGCAAGTGACCCCCAAGTTGGTGACGGACAGGAGACCGCATCTCGCCAATGACCACTTTTACCTCTATGCGGCAGGTTGGAGAAGGACTGACGCGGATAGAGTTGGGTGACTGGAGTTGTGATTGGCAAGAATCAGCGGTAGAAAGCAGAAGACGGACAAGGACAAGAGTCGTTAACGGGCCGACCCAGGAAGAATGCGTTCCTGGAGCGAATCACGTATAGCAGGCTGGTGTAAGTGGCTGCAAGGTGGTCAGCTGGGAGTGTCTTATGAAACGCCTATGTGAGTTATGGAGGCGGAGGGGGGTGAAGATGACAACTCAACTACCCCAACTCCCTAGTCATGGCTTACATGGCCCCGCCGTCTTAGACTCCCGGAGCCACGATCGAAATGCGCTGTCGTGCTGCCAGCAAGAAACGGTGGCGCGATCGTTGTTGCGCGGGTATGTGGACGGGCAGGCAGTCCATGATGACATATCAGGTAGCGAGCTGCAGGTACAGCAGAAACGGCCGAAATCCATCCGGCTGGGTGGTGACCACGTGCCCCAGTCGTCCCGAGACCTCGGCGTGAATTTGCTTGTGAACTTCCCCATACAATCGACGTGAAGCAGTTGGCCCAGGGTGAAACCTCAAGAATATTGGTTGTCAACTGGGCCCGACGCCCGGTAGCTGCAGCAAAGGGCCGAAGATGCCCGCACGGCTCGTTGATGACTGTATCCGCCTCGGTCTGCCAGCTCCGAGCCTCGACATTCGGCTATACAGCCGACGATGCAGGTAGAAAGTCGATAGAGTTGGACGTGGCCGCGGAAGATGCTGCCGAAAGCAGACACGCTTCCGCTGCCCACCACGGCGGCCTTTCGGCGGGACGTTGCTGCTCAGAGCGAAGTGAAGCCGTGGGATAAGGTCGCGGGAGATTAAAAGCAGGGGATTCTTCCCGCCATGGTGCTACCCCACAGGCTCTTCCAGACAGCCTGGCCGGGCCAATGTCTCGACGGCATGCTTGAGCATCTACCCAGTCTCCCTCGTCGAGACCAAAACGGCCTGACATCAAAATGAGGGGAAAGGGCGGCCGCGAACCTAAACTTTCAGGTATTCCTAATCTGAGGCAACAACTCTGTCATAAAAAGCGTTGCTGCCTGCCTGAGTGTTTTCCTGTTTAAACAAGTCTGTGACTTGCTGCTTGCTGAGTTCGCTGAGGAACCATAAGGGATGATGAAATCGTTGAGACTGATTACTCCTGAAATGCCTTGAACAGAGCTCACTCAGCGCCACAGAGTCAATTGGCTCATCAGAGCAGCTGGATCAAGTAATAAGCTGAGGTCTTCTGATCCAATGTAGCCGACTTGCAAGTCTGGGAAGGATCTTTGAGGGTCAGAGGAAGGGGGTGGATTGTCTCATTGTGGCCTTGTGGACCAGAAAGGCTTTTGTGATGAAATAGATCGAGTTATTGTTGAGTGAGGTGGTGGCTGCAAGATGGCTATAATGGCTGGATGCCACGGCCCCTAATTCAAGCCACCAGTTATGCTGCTGATGACGCTTTGGGTTGCCTGATATAGTCAATATGTGTGATCTCGTGCTAGGCACTATGCTGTGACTTTTCTGGGCCTGGAGAGGGGAGATTGTTCACAGAAACAATCGATTGGCCCTCCCAACCAGAGCAATTGCGTACCTGTGCCTGCCTTCTTCCTGCCTGCCTGCATGCCTACCTGCCCTCCCTCAGGCCCAGCCCGGCCCAGCCATCTTTGCCTCTGCCTGCTGTTGCCCAGTTGCCCAGTTGCCCAGTTGCCCGGTGTAAGTGCTAGCGCTGCATCAGAGTTGCATGTCTCCACTCTGGTCCACTATAGCTCCTGTGATTGGCCCATTCACCTGCAGGAGCACGGCTTATCGTCTATCAGTGGATCCAAACTTTTTCAAAAAATCTCGAGGCCGGTCGTCTCTTCTCAAGGGTCCGAGTTCAGTTTCCATCCTGTTTTCCTCACTGCTCGTTTGAAGCGCAAGCAAATTTTCGCCCTTACCTTCCAATTCCCGACTGCTGCTCTGCATCACCCAGCTGCATACCTCTGCAGTCTGTTCAGCCTGTCGTTTTCGTGCAAAAGCTTACAGACCTCCCCCCCCCCAAATCACAGAACCCTTCGTACATCATGTCTCCCCTGCAGCCTGTTGCCCTGTTCGGGCTTGAGGTCCCCCCAGGAGACATTCTGGTCCCCGTCAGCCAGTCTTTCCCTGCCACTGTGAGTACTCTTCTACATAGCGCAGCCATCTACAATTGCTTTGAGGGCCAGGCTACACCATGTGATTATCCATGGCTCGTTTAAGGGCGTTTCGCAAAGACCATTCATGCGCCCGGGGTGGACTCGCTGACAATGACAGGTTCGCATCACCATGGCAGCCATTGACCCCACAGAAGAGGTTGAGGAGGACGCCGAAGTTCCCCGTCGGCCGCGCTCTACTCTGAAGCTTGTCAAGCAGTCGATTGGCGACATCGACGGCGACTCTGATGAGGACGACGAGTACCTGCGCGATTTGCTCCTTGGTGGAGGCGACGACGACGAGGACGAGTCCGAGGATGATGACGAGGAGACCAATGGTGGTCCCAGCGACCCTTCAAAGTCCAAGAAGGCCCGTCAGGCGGCGGCTCTCAAGGAGCTGCTGGAGGCAACCAAGGACGAGGAGGACTCTGACGAGGAAATGGCCGATGCCGCGTCTGGCAAGAAGAAGGGCAAGAAGGCCGCCCCCAAGGCTGCCAACACGAAGGGCAAGGCTAAGGCCACCGAGGAAGAGGAGGTGGAGGAGGGGGAGTCCGAGGATGAAGACGAGGAAGACGATGATGATGAGCTTGCTGGTCTTGACCTTGAGCAGTTCGTGGTCTGCACGCTTGACACAGAGGCTGTGAGTGTTGATGCTGCGCATATTGTCGGCTTCCGCTAACACTTCCACAGCACTACCAGCAGCCGCTGGAGCTCACTATTGGCGAGGAGGAGAAGGCTTTCTTCGTCAACTCCGGCACCCATACGATCTACGTCACGGGTAACTACGTTATCAACGAGGACCAGGCCTCCGACAGCGAGGAAGAGGACTCCGACGACGATGAGTACGATCTGCCCCCTGAGCTCGATGAGCTTGTCGGCGACGAGTCCGAGGACGAGCTGGACGACATTGATGGCGTCGGGCGTGTCGAGGAGATCGACACCGACGAGGAGGAGGTGCCCAAGCTGGTCGAGGCGAAGAAGGGTAAGAACAAGCGCGCTGCCGAGGACGCCGCCGAGGGCCTGGACGAGTTGATCGCCAAGGAGGGCAAGGAGGACTCCAAGCTCAGCAAGAAGCAAGCCAAGAAGCTCAAGAACAACGAGGGCAAGGCTGTCGCCGCTGAGAAGGACACACCAAAGTCAGAGAAGAAGGTCCAGTTCGCTAAGAACCTAGAGCAAGGCCCAACTGGCTCGCCCGCCGAGAAGGGCAAGAAGGCCACTGCTACTGGCGGCGTCAAGGTCGTTGAGGGCGTCAAGATCGACGACCGCAAGGTCGGCAGCGGTCGGACCGCCAAGAGTGGCGACAAGGTCGGCATGCGTTACATTGGCAAGCTCGAGAACGGCAAGGTCTTCGACTGTAAGTGATGCGCCCGTGACAGTGCCAGCAGTAGGACACACGTGCTGACACGGCGACACAGCAAACAAGAAGGGGGCGCCTTTCTCCTTCAAGCTCGGAAAGCGTGAGGTCATCAAGGGTTGGGACATCGGTGTTGCAGGTATGGCTGTCGGTGGCGAGCGCCGACTGACCATTCCGGCTCGCCTTGCTTACGGCAGCAACGGTGTCCCAGGCATCCCGCCCAACAGCACACTGATCTTCGACGTCAAGCTCCTCGAGATCAAGTAAGCTGTAAGGTTAGAGATGGCTTCTACTTCTGATTCATATTGGCAGTCTACACTGCTCAAAAGAAAAAAGTGCTCAGGACATTGTCCTACATATCATCAACATCCAGACCAGGTTCGCTGATGCTGGCCAGCTTTCGTGCTGGCCGCCCGCAGAGTTTGATGAGGTTTCCTAGGGTGCCGCGATCGACTTACCAGCAACGGAGTCTTCTGACCTACACACAGTCTGCGAGGATCCGGTTCGCCATGGGTACTGGTAGCAGATTCTATCGGAAGGGATGACGAGGTCTGCATTGCATTGAACGGCGTACGAAAAAGACATAGGGGTTCTCGGTGGGATTTGCTATTTGCCTTAGGTTTCTTTAGTACTGCTTCATTGCGCGCTGGGCTTTAAAGTGCAAATAATTCCAGACAAGCTTGTGAAGTACAAAATCTGATCAACATGGTATCCTATCGTCCAATAAGCTCGTACTGTGCCACTCGGAAGGTTCCCCACTGTTGCGAAGATGGTCGCGCGTTGCTCAGAGGTTGTTGAGATCGAAATCAGTAATCACGATGGTCATGACAGGTAAGATTCGCTCTTGCCTCCGGTAGCCCTCCTGTTCGTGTTGCCCACCAACGCTTGAAGTCCTGATCCGGTAGGCGCAACCAAAACACCAGGCCCACGCAGTTACAGGGACAGCGACTTTGCCCGACTCTCTGGCACCCGCCGACCTCTCACCTAGTTTCTAAGCATCCCTCTTCACTCGCTCTTTTGCTGGAGGCGAACGATCTTTGGGACCCTTCCTTTCTATTCTTTCAGCCGGTTCTATTGGCGAAATTAGTTGTACATGACAAGTTTGTTGCTCAGTTCGCAGCCCCCATGAAACAGAACTCGTCGAGATGAAGCGAAGCCATTCACAGAACAATAGTCCTCCGAAGTCGAGAATCGTTTCCCGTAATTCTTTCTCTTCAAGTGCTTCTCAAATCCATCGACTGCGGACAGAAACCGACACCAGCATACCCTGTGCACCCCCGTCCAAGCTACGCCGAGGAGGTTCCAGGCTGCTGTCTGCTTTGAAGTCGCTTGCTAGCCGCACTCACGGTGAGCTGTCATCTGCTCTTCCAGACTGGTCTTATGGAAGTGCCAAGGGCTGACTGCTGTCCGGTTCCTGGCAGCATCAACACTGTCCGGGCTCGTCGATGTGCAGACTAATTTGGACTATGTAAACGATAGTCCCTTAGCTCAAAGCGAGAAGCCCGGGGACTTTGACGAAGACTCATCAAAAACAGAAAATCAACTGCGGAAAATGGCTTCGAATCTCTTCCGAGCCCCCAATGAGCCCACAACAGTATGTCGGCCTTTGGTCAAGACACGACCTACTCTTCAGGCTTAGGAGACTGCTACAGGGAAGTTCCAGTTGTCACCCCAGGATCATAACATGGAGTCTTCAAGCTCATCACCCCAATCGAGCCCTACCTCGAGTATCTACACCGTCAAGCAGTCTGAATCCACCGGCAAGACATCGGTTGGGTCCAAAGCCTCTTCCAGCAACTCCTCTGAGAAGAAAAGCCCCTTGTCCAAGTGGAAATCCCAGCAGCATGCTTCATTAGTTGTACCGGATACTACCAATGGCAGCCTTGACACGATCGAGGAAAAAGACGCCGAAACCGAAATCACGCCCACAATCGCCACCGTCGAGAAGGCCGCCGCAGCCAAGATCTACCTCGAGACGTATTTTAATGAGCGCTTAGCCCAGCCAAATGCACGCGAGGTGCGCCTGCGTCTGCTTGACAGCCAACTTTGGCATATGGGTGCTGCCGTCCCCGAAGCTGGGAGGGACAGGCTGAGATGCCAGTTCTTCCGCAACGAGTCCGATCACTTGCGAGAGACGCGGGTCATGAAGGCACGAACCATGAGAGCTCTCCAAGGGGGCAAAGGCACAGCTTCTTCATGCTGCAACGACTACCAGGTCGTCAAAGCTCTGGGTAAAGGCAGCTTCGGAGTGGTCAGGCTGGTTCGAGAGAAGCGAAAGACCGGGGACGACCAGCCCAACGGGAAGGTATATGCAATGAAGGTTATCCGCAAGTCCGGCATGCTCCGCACAAGCCAAGAAGGCCATCTCAGAGCTGAGAGAGACTTCCTAGTTGCCTCCGAGGGATCCAAATGGTACGCATGGGGAACCCAGCAACGACTGAGAGCATTCTGCTGACAGCTCCGTCAGGGTCGTACCATTGATTGCCAGTTTCCAAGATGCTTCCAATCTTTATCTGGTCATGGATTACATGCCCGGTGGAGACTTCCTGGGTCTTCTCATCAGAGAGAACATTCTCAGCGAGCCGGTAGCACGCTTCTATATTGCCGAGATGATTGTTTGTGTCGAGGAGGCCCACGCACTGCGCTGCATCCACCGTGATATCAAGCCTGACAATTTTCTCGTGTCGGCGACGGGACACTTGAAGATATCAGACTTTGGCCTGGCGTTTGACGGACACTGGTCCCATGATTCTTCTTACTACCAGGCCAGTCGTTACTCAATCGTCCAAAAACTGAATCTCAAGGTAGACGGTGACGAACAGGACAGACAGGACGCCCAGGCCCTGTCGCACAACGTCAAATGGAGCTCCAACATCATGATGAGCCTGAACAAGCACGAAAAGAAGAGCCTCAGTGATGGCGAGCCCCTGTTACAGTGGCGGGATCGATGTGGGATGAGGACGTCGGCCAAGTCTGTCGTGGGAACAAGCCAGTACATGGCCCCGGAGGTGGTGCAAGGGGCCGCGTACGATGGCCGCTGCGACTGGTGGAGCATCGGTGTCATCCTGTACGAATGTCTTTACGGCCACACTCCTTTCCTTACTGATGAAGGGAGACAACACACAAAGCAGAACATCCTGGTAAGTGACAACAACTTTCTGTTGACCCGAGGACATCCGAGTGAGGCTGACTTCAGACCACACCCAGAATCATCGCTCGACTTTTGCGTTTCCTTCTCGGCCACTTGTGTCTAGCCGCTGCCAGCATCTCATTGCCAGCCTTATCCAGGAACCGGCAACTCGGCTGTGCAGCCAACGCTACCAGTACAAGGACATGCAGCAACGGTCCCAATTCGGAAGCAGTGCCGGCAATGGGACAAACCAGGCCTTCACAGACCGCTTCGTATTCCCGTACGATGCCGAGGACATCAAGGCTCACAAATGGTTCAGAGGCGTTCCTTGGGAGAGGCTCCATGAACTCGACCCGCCCTTTGTCCCGTTGCTTCGGTCGACCGATGACACACAATACTTTGACGATGAGGAGCCCATCACAGATCTGTCAGACAGTGATGATGAAGACGAAGATGAGGCACTGTCCCAACCAGAGAATTCAACACCTATTGTCGACAGAAGAGGAGTCGACGGCCTGGACGGAGCAGCTGCTAGTGGACCAATCGTCCAGGAGGTGCTTGATGCCGTGCCAGGCCCCGGCTCGTCGGCTGCCACGACTGTCAACCACTTACATTTGCCGATGACTTCGAGCTCGATTCCGCCCTCCCGAGCGCGGGAAGCGGCCCAGTCATCTGTGACGCCCAGGGCTCCCACTACACCTGTCGGCGCGGCGGCCGGAACCGTGGCTGGAACCGCGGCTGCCATCGGAGTGGCCACTGCCTCCAAAAAGCGTGCTGAACGCGAGGCTCACCTTGCCAAGACACTGCAGCCCTTTGACTGCGGCATCCAGGCGGCAGTACGTTCCTGGCTGAACATCCCTTATGACAGTCTCCGCCTGCGCAACTTCGAGATGCAGGTGGACGCTGAGCCGGGGTTGCGGGCGACAGAGCGCGACACACTCAAGGCACTGGTGCGCTTATATGGAAAGAAGGAGAAGAAGCGCCCCCGCGATCGTCTCTTACGCGACCCTGCAACGAAGCGAGTCGCCATGGAACTGAGGAAGAAGACGGCCTTTATAGGGTACGACTGGAAGCAGATGCAGGCCCATACACAGGCGCAGGCACAGTCGTTGACGACGTGCCCACCGGGTCACCCCGGCACGACAAGCACGGCAGGCGTGCCAACCGAGATGCTTGTAGGTAGAGTCACAGGGAATGGATTGGCCTCCGGGACAAGTGGTGGAGGGTGGCTGGGACCCCCGCCCGGATTTGAACACCTCGCTCCAGTCAGGGCATTCAACCCGGGGAGGATGAGCATGGACTGACTGACCTGGGCGTCGTGTGGGCTCGTTGTGTGTCTGGACGTGTTTGGGTGGCTGCGTGCCTGTAATTGAGCCGAGCGTAAAGTCTGTCCGTCTCCAGAATCGCGTGGTGCAGGACTACGGGAGGGATGCAAACTAAAAGTTCGTGGGAAATAATATTAATAGATGGGACGGGCTCGGGGGTGAAGCAACACAGGACGCAGAGTTTAGAGAGCAGTATGAATAGACCGCATATGATTCTTGCCTACATTAATAGATTAATATTCGTCTTCCTTCTCGGATAATATACGTATATGTGTATTTCTACGGGCACCCACCCTGGCATATACAGTCCCGTAACGTTGGGTTCACTAAGTTAAGTTGACGGCTGCAGCCTTGTGCGTGGGACCGATTTTTCACGTCTTAAACCCGCCGACCTCCTCAACGACCCCGTGGTCCCCGCCGGCTGCCAGTGTCTTGGCGTTCCTCAGCTCCCATTCGTACTCCTTCAACGCCCTCTGCTCGCTGCCCCTGAAGAACAACAGGGCCATCAGCCCGTCGACACAGCCGGCCACGAGACCAAGGCTGCTTAGGAGCAGGAGCACGAAGTTGACGGCGTGGTTCTGGGTCCGCGAGAGGTCGCCGCCATGGGTGGGTACGAACCACACGGCAATGTAGCAGGCTACTGTGACCAGCACCCAGGAACCGAAGTGCAGGGTGCGGTGGAAGGCTTGGGCGGCCTCGCGGGCCTGGTAGGCCTCCAGGGCGGCGAAGAGGCCGTCGAAGTCCTCCCCGCGCTGGCCGAAGGGGGCCGGTGACGACAGGAACGGGGATGAGGGGCCGTCGTCGCGGCCGCCTGCGCCTGACGGCGAGGGGCCGAGGGAGGAGAGAAGCTGGGCGTCGTGGTCTGCTGCTGCTGCTGCGGCGGCGTTTGAATGGTTGGTGGACTGGCGGGAGCGCGGCCGCTGGATAAAGGAGGTGCGCGTTGATGATGGTGTGGGGGTCTGAAGCTGCAGAAAGGCGCCGTTTGCGGGGCTCCCGCCGTCGGCGGTGATGGGGGAGACGCTTGGGGGCTCGGCGGGGTCTTCTTTGGTAGTGGTGGTGATGTTATCGAGGCCGCTGTGGTGGTCACGATGTTGTTGGTGTTGGTGGTGGTGGTGGTGTGGCGGGAGGGTGGAGGTTCGGAAGGCCGAAAGCGACGAGGTCGCCCCGGGGGGCAGGGGCCACTTGAGGCTGGCAGCCTCGGCGGCATCCCGCGTGGCCGTATGGAAGGACAAGGTCACCTCGACCGAGAAGTGGTCCGACAAGCTGCAGCCCAGGTCTGGATGGCGCGCCGTCATGCCGACTCGGGCGTCCCTAACGACCCAGCCGCCGACGCCACCGTCCTCGAGCTCGCGCGGGCCCGTGCTCGCGAAGACGTAGTCCAGCCTCTTGCCGCGCGGGTCCGGGCGGGCCGGGTCGACACCGGTGATGGGCCGACCGCGGCCGAGCTTTTTCTGCTCGGACGGGGGCCACCGCCACGTGTTGAAGACGCTGTTGGACGTGACGCCGTTCTCGACGAGGTTGAACTCGGCCGTGGGTACGGGCCTGCGCCTTGCCTTCTCGGCGGGGTCTTGCGAGCAGCCCAGGCTGGAATCCGGGTAGAGGACGCGCCAGACGTCGCGCACGGGGGCGCGACCGGTGATGATGCGGTGGGCGGCGGACAGGGGAGTCATGTTGAAGTCGCCGGCGGCGACGACGAGGTGGCCGCGCTCTGCAGCACCGCGCAGAAGCTTGGCGAGCTGCCAGGCCTGGGCGTCGCGGTGGACGCGGTACGAGTCGCCGCGGTCGGTGTCGTAGGGGGCGTGGGTGTGTGTGTTGAAGACCTCGATGACGTCGCCCGGTTGGGGACCGTATCGCAGGCGGGCGCAGGCGACGCCCTTGCCGACGTACCAGTCGCCGCGCCAGAAGGCAGTTGGGCGGCCGTTGAGGGCGTAGGGGACCATGGACGACTCCTCGATGGGCCATCGTGACAGGATAGCTAAGCCGCCGCCAAAGGCCCCGCTATGGTAGAACTTGCCGTGGGGCAGGATGGCGGCGGTCTCGCGGCGGATGGCGAGGTAGTCATCCTGGGCCCATACCTCCTGCAGGCAGAGAATGTCCGGCGTGGGTGAGGCGCGGGCGACCTGCCTGCCGATCTCTTGCAGGCGTGGCTGGCGGAGCTTGGAGATGTTGAACTTGAGGCCCCAGCAGTTGAGGGTGGTGATGTTGACCTCTGGTGGTTGGGATTGAGGGTGGTGTGGGTGCTCCATGGTGGGGCTGGGTGAGACCGGCTGGCTGGTCGGGCCCAGGTGGGATAGAGATAAGGTTAGAGAGAGGGAGGGAGAGAGAGTAGGCGAGGCGAAGGTGGATGTGAGGTGAGGTGAGGTGAGGTGAGTCGATCTCTTGTTAGTTATTTTGCGACCATGGCAAACCACACGCACACATCACCATTGATTTCGTCCTGTATTGTCCGTCTGGTCCCTTCTTGTAAGTATTTTACCGTGCGTCTTGTCTGTTACGCCTGTCACGCGCGTCTTGGATGGTTTATTGGACCAATTGTGCTGGTGGGATTTGTCATGGGCGGTGGTGATGCATATTTTATCATGCTGCAGGTGAAAAGGGGAGCGGACGCGAGAGATTGAGAGGCAACCCATGCGAATGGCCAGCCGGGACTAGAATCGAATCGGTGGTAGCCTGGGGCCAGATAGAGAGAGCGCGCAAGAGGCATATATCAAAAGACGGCTTATGATGCTTGGGAGGATTCCTAGAGTCCATGTTGAAACCGACTGCTGCTCATATCGAGTGCCTTCCCCGCCCCTTACCATGCATGGCTGGGTCGGCGGTTCTCAGTGTCAAAGATCGGACCAGTCAATATCTTACCGCTGTATTATTTGGGCAGCCACCCGCTCGCTGCTGACTGCCTGCCTGCCTCCCGAGGTCTGCCGGGTGCAGGGGACAATTTAAGCTCAGGCTCAAGACGTCACCAACGAACCCCTGGCCTTAGCTGCACTGCTAATCCCGGCTGCTGCAGCCATCCTGCCGGCACCCCTGTAAGCCAGGTCCTCTTCTGCCTGCCGCCAAACATTCCCTCAGCCTGGGGGATCTGCCTGCTGCTTGCTGCTTCTGGCGGGCCGGCCATTTTGTCGCAAACCAACTTGCTTCGATTCCACCGCCCTTAGGCCGACCATTCACCCCAGGCCTCGATTCCTCAGGGCCACACAGAGATCGAGCCGTTATGTCGGATCCTGAGCTGGAGGAAAGGCCTTCGGCCCAGCCGTCCAAGCGGCGCAAGCGGAACGATGGGAGTGCCGACCACAGCTCCCCAGAATCTGGCCCAGAGCAGCAAACAGATCCAGAACGCACTCGCACTCGCACCCGCACCCAATCGCCATCGTCGCCACACAACCAACGCCGCAGCCTCTCAATTCGCCATGCCAGACCCAAGTCTAGGTCATCAAGCACAGATCCGGACAATAATGAGACCGAAGGGCCACACACTCGCCCGTACAGTCCGCCCTCGAGATCACGGTCACCCTCGAGATCAACGGCGGCCTCGCGTTCAGACTCCCCCTCGCAATCAAGGTCGAGGTCGAGGTCGAGGTCACGCTCACGGTCGCGCCTAGACTCTCGCTCAAGATCCCGCTCCAGGTCCCGCTCTCGATCGCGCTCACGCTCGCCCACCTCTTCGCGCCGCACCCCACATCGCTCGACATCAACCACACCCTTCCGTTCCTCGCGAGGGGACCCCCCGCTCCGCCCCAATTTCCAACCCTCGCTCGAACTGCGCGGCCACGAGAAGCCAATCTCCCAGGTGCGCATCTCCCCCGACGGGCGGTGGATTGCCTCCGCGTCCGCAGACGGCACCGCCATGATCTGGGATGCCGAGACCGGCGCCCACATGGACACATTCGTCGGTCACATGGCCGGCGTGTCATGCCTGGCCTGGAGCCCGGACAGCGAGACCCTCGCGACCGGTTCCGACGACAAGACAATCCGTCTGTGGAATAGGACCACAGGTGACCCGGCCCACGCTGGTGGCGCCGACGACAACGCCGCCGCCGCCGCCGTCGGGAGGATAGGCACGAGCGCTAGGGGCATTGGCGGGCGCACCGGTGACGCGGGCGTCAGGGCAAGCGGAGGGAGGAAGCCCCTGCTAGGCCACCATAACTATGTGTACTGTCTCGCCTTCAGCCCCAAGGGCAACATACTTGCGAGCGGGAGCTACGACGAGGCCGTATTCCTCTGGGATGTGCGGGCGGGAAGGCTAATGCGGAGCCTGCCCGCGCATAGTGACCCCGTGAGCGGCATTGACTTCTGCCTGGATGGCACGCTGGTGGCGAGCTGCTCCACGGACGGGTTGATGTAAGAACCCGCCCCCCCCCCCCACCTCCGCCACCTCAATATTCTCATTTCCACGTGCTTCGCTCTAGACGGACCGCTAATACAAGGAGGCAGACGCATCTGGGACACTGCCACCGGCCAGTGCCTACGCACTCTCGTACACGAGGACAATCCCTCCGCCAGCTCCGTCTGCTTCTCGCCCAACGGCCGCTTCGTGCTGGCCAGCTACACCGACTCGTGCGTCCGATTGTGGGATTTCATCAATATGCCCTGCGCCGTGAAGAAGACGTACCAGGGTCACGTCAACGAGGGCTACTCTATAGGAGGCTGTTTTGGGGTCGTGCGGCGGCGGCGGCCCGGGGGCGCTTGCAAGCCCGCACAGAACGGCCATTTCGGTCAGCTGGACGGAGCCGGAGAGAATGAGGCAATGAACGGCGAAGGGCCGGCAGGAGACGAACAGGACGAAGAAGAATACGAAGATGACGGCGTCCCCTTTGTTGCCTCGGCAAGCGAGGACGGCGACGTCGTAATGTGGGACGTGCGCACCAAGGAGATCGTGCAGCGCATCCCCCGCGCCCACAGCGGCGTCTGCTTCTGGGTCGACGTCCACGGCGCCTCGGGCACCATGGTCACCTGCGGCTACGACAAGCGGATCGTGGTTCACCGCCACAAGCAGCTGGAACCGGAGCCGGAGCCGGAGCCGGAGCCGGAGGACGAACGGGGCCGCGCGGGTAGAGGTATGAACGGTGCGTATCCGCCTGGCAAGGATGACGCGACGGCAGGCCATGAGGTAGGGAGCGAGGCTGTGTTCGGCCGGGTCAATGGTGAAAATGGATATTATCACGACGGGGTCGACCTGAGTGCCGGGTCGGAGCCCGCGGTAGATGCAGATGTCCCGATGAGCGAGTAGGACGTATTGCTGTTGGTCCTGTGCGGTGCGTGGATGCCTTTCAAGACAGAATGATACCCAGGCACTGGGTTGGATCAGGGGAAAAGTTTCAAATATCCACAGCATTTGGGGAGACGAGGTTGGAAATACGGATAGTAAAATAGTAAGGCAAAAGCATAGCGCAGGCGTTGGGTTATCCGGTCGCGGCAGTCAAGCCAAACGGAGGCAACCTCATAGGTAGCATTTCCTCGACGCATGAGGGCACAGGCACCACAATCAATATGTTGGGTCAATCAACCATGATACAGGGAATTCATCAATTGTACTGTCTATCAAGGTGAACCGGGTTTATCTGTCATAATGTGCATACAGTATCAAGAGACGCCTGGCGCTGTGCGTTTTGAGTCGTGCCATCATCCAGGGTGGGGGGGGAACACCTGTATATGAAACCAATAAAACCTCCTGTAACACACAAAAACACCTGGTATACTTCTTGGTTGTCTGGCTAGCGGACCCGCCAGAGTCGCATACTATGGCGCCCTTCGGAATAAATGCTGGCCCTCTTCTTGAGGCTGCGCTCCTCGCAGCAAGTGGTCACAGTTAATCCACATCATCATAGTCACCTCCTTCCTGCTGGTCGTCGGGTGGCTCAGGATGTCCTCCTCCGCCTCCCCAAGGAAAGGGGACGCCCTCGGAGGCAGTGATGATATCACCCCTGTCATCATCCTCTGCCTCGGCGCTCGACTCGTCTTGTTCAAAATCAGCATCGCCATCTGAAACGCTCTGCAACCCACTGAGAAGGGCGTCGATGTCGACAGGCACCGGTGCCCAGCCGAGCACAGGCGGCTCCCAGCCGGGCTCATCGTTGTCCTCGTAGTCGTAGTCGTCATACTCTTCCTCCTCGTCGTTGCTCAACGCCCAGGGTGCGATGCCGTCCGTCTCCCGTATGTCATCGATGGGCCCCACAGGCGGAGGGAATGGTTGGCGCATCACTTCGAGGAGTGCGTCAAGGCCCCGGAACGCGGTGGTGGTAGGAGGTGGTCGGGGAGCCCATTCTTGGTCGTCTCTCTCGTCCAGGCCTTCCTCCCCTTCCTCCTCAACGAACTCGTCCTCGAACTCGAGCTCGTCCTCGAAATAATCTTCACTACCATCTAGTCAAATGGTCTCCCAGCCTCCATTATTAATGTCGGCCTCGAGCCTGCGCGAGATGTAGGATGGAACACCGTGGCTGAGCCACGTGGTCCGCAACATCGAGTCGTAACGCCTCTGCGAAAGGAACAACTGCCTACTATGCCGGAGCCCCATGTCCGCCTCGCCGTACTTGTCCATGTATGGCGCGTTGCTCCACGACCCGCTCAGGCGGTGCAGATAAAAGGTTGCGCACTTGCGAATGTTGATGAAGAGCCCGACGTTTCCTTGGCACCTGATGTTGCAGCATGTTAGCTTCTGATCCCAGCTGTACGATGTCAATTGTCGTTAAACGAATGAGGCTTACTTTCTCATGTGCTGTTGGGCACCACCGATCCTTCTCCTGCTACCTTGCCGCCTGAGCGTCGTGGTGGTATCCTCAGCCGAGCAACAGATGCTCTGGCCACAGAAGACGTCACCACACAAAAGACAAATCATCGGATCAGAGATGTCCTTGCCAGTCCGCGGGCATCGTCGCCGGGTACACTCCTCTATGAGGGTATCATAGTTCATCGGTAGACCCACAAGTTCGAATATGCCAGGATGGCTGAGCATGCGCTCCCGATCGGCAACGTCTAAAACAGCCAGGTCTCTGGACTTTATTTTGGCCCAGCAATGTGCCTTCTCATGTCGGATCCAACCGCGGACGAGTTGGTCGCACAGGGAGCCCGGCCACCCAACATGGATTCCCAGTGGCGTGAGGGCCGCGCACATGCTGTCAAAATCCGGCAGCCGGAGCGCCTCGGTCAGACGGTCTAGTTCGTCCTGTTCTGGCTGGGGCGAAATGTGGCTATTGAAGTCGACGCCATACTTGACGTAAAGCAAAACCACGCATTTCCGGAGGAACACTTGCGCGTACTTCTTGGTGAAGGAGTAAAAGTCGGCAATACTCTGGAAGCAGGGTTGGTTGAAACCATGGTCGAGAGGAGGGTTTGCGTCACCGGGCACCGTGTATTCCAGGTCCATGTTGAAGATGGTCTTGCAGAATTCAGCGAAGTTGATCAGGCTTCTGTCCTCCAGGCCCTCGCCAGACATCCACTCGTGGTTGGGGAAAGTGATCCTGGCGGTGCGATAGACAACCTTGACTATCTCGGCAAGATAGCACACACGCAGTAAATATGAGACATCGATACCGTTCGCTGCGGAGAAACCGAAGACGCTCTCACACAGGAAGATGAAAGTGTCCTGTGTTAGGAGGGGTGGGTGCGCAGCCAAGTTATCCTCTCCGTCCGGGACGAAGAGCTGGAAGTGTTGTCTCTCGCTGTCCTTCTTGAACTCCCTATCGATTCGATTTTGGCCGGCATATTTCTGCCCCCCTACGGCGATGTATGAAGTGACAGTCTCTGCCAAGATGCGAAGGTGAGTGAGAGCCTGCTCGGGTATCTTCTCCAGCAGAAGCGAGCCGTACTCGGAGTCCTGGCCTCTCTGCTGTATCTCCACAGCCGAGATCGAGAAGCCCAGAGTCTGGGCTAGGACATCACTGTCGCCTAGATCATTGCCGTCTCCTAGGGGCTCGTTCATGCGTTCGAGCTGATTAGGAGCATGCCTTCCCGTGAGAGCGTTCCGTCGAAGAGTATCTCGGAGGCGACGGTAGACAATAACCAGCTCTGACATCGCGCTGCTGCTCTCGCCCATGCCTGACGACTGTCCACTTGACTCGGGGGTGTTGCCACCCCAGGGTGTACCGACTGATGGCGTCTGCGAGCCAGATTCCCAAGCATCCACTACAAGTTGTGAAGATTTCTCTGCCAAGTTGGGCAGTAGTGTTCCCTTGGTGTATTGCGAGAACATCCTCTGGGACGAATGTGACTGAGGCTCCAACGCCAGGGCGGCATTGTGCGTAGAAGACAGGTTCTCCTTGAGGAAGACCGCGAACGCTTCAGAGGATACTTGGGACTCGGTTGAAGTCTGCAATATACCGGGATATGATTCCTCTTGACCCCTCCAGACGATCGGCAGGAAAGCGTTACCCAAGGCCTTGCAAAGTGGACACACGAACTCCAGGCGGTACGGGTCCTCGGGGTGGTGACGCGCGATCTGCTGCTTGTGACGCTGCTGAGTCGCCTCGAAGTACGCTTCGAAACAACTGTAGTGCATGATGTGGCCGCATCCGATGGATACTGGCCCATTTCTTACTGCATGTGGAGGGAATCCTTTGCCAATAATCTGGCGCTCTGTGGTAAAAGTTTGTCCTCGTTGATTGACCTTTTGAACGTCCGTGCGGTTTTCGTGTGCCACTCCGAAAGGTCGAATGGGCTCAGCCGATCGGTCGAGGTCTTTGGGTGTGTGGAATGCTTCTCGAACGAAGTCAGGGTCTGATAGATCTGTCTGCCGTAGAATTCCGCTCTCCCTAATGAAGCCGAATGTGCCATATAGTCGACGGTCATCTGTATCTTCTTGGCAAAGGATACATGTCCCGGATGGGTACTTCCAGAAGTTCTTCTCCTCCACCGGTTCAGGCAAATCCTCATCCTCCAAATCATCGACGTCGCCCCAGTCAATGTCACCCTGATTCGCGAGGAAGTTCTTCTGCTGTTGTTGGAATTGTGCCATCACCCGGGCTTGGCGATCCAGAGCCGCCTTTTTCTTGCGCTCCCGCTCCTCATCGGCGTTGGCAATGGCGGCAGGCGAGGCAGTGCTGATCCTATCCACCGGGACACCAAGTCGTACGTATGCCGCCTCGAAGTCGGATGGTCGTTTCTGACGCATACGCTTGAGGACGAGTGCGATCCTGGGGTGACAACCCTTGAGCTCCTCCTTGGTTGACATCATATCCAGGAGGGATACAATAGTCTTAGAAGCCGGGGCGTCCTGCATAAAGTTGCTTCGCGCGACTTGGGTCAGAGCGGTATGGATGAACGACGGTTTCGACGGCTCTCCACTAGATGGCTTGTCTTCGGCAATGGCGATGAGGATAAGGTGCAGCACCACTTGTAGGTATGTTTCGACCCTCGTGTACGGTACAGTTGGCGTCAGCTTCTGACATACGAGCGGGTACAGGAGACTGTAATAAATGATCTGAGCGAACATTCCCGTGCTCGTGAAGTCGGCCAAGCCAGCGAAGACACCGCCCGGGATTGGACGTAGCTTCGGCTCGTATACCACATCCTCAATGGGCCTTCCAGTCTTCTTGGCCACACATTTGCGCCAGGCCATCTCCGACTCTTCCCGCTGATTCTTATTGTAGTGGGCAATGTACGGGTCGACCTCCTCAACAAACTGCGGCTTCAACTCAAATGTGCCTATGTCCGACACGCCCTCTGGTGCTCTGTAGTTGGACATCTCGTCAAGAACCCTGGTGAAGTCCTCCTGCTCTTGATATCTCTCGGGCAGCTTGTTTCCTATCTCGGTGAATGAAAGAGGCTTGAAGCAGAGAACATGGGTGATGTCGCGGCGCATGGCCAAAATACGGCTGTTCGGCTCATCTTCGGTGCGGATTAAAGACGTCCTATCGCTCAGCAGGACGACGAGGAGGTGGATCATGTCTTCAACAATGTCTAGATGTTGTGCATCATCTTGAGCGGTGGACTTTTGTTCGAAGAAGCCTTTAGTCCACTTCTCCATTCCGAAACGATCAACAATGGAAGCGAGCACTCGACTTGGGTTGCACACCACAAGCGCTGTCTGCAACAAGAAGATGTCTCGATGATGAGATACATCCCTCTGACCAACGCCACGATAGGTTCCAGCTTGGTGTCTTAGACTCATGCCGTTGCGAACCCACATTCCAGCCTTCATTTGAGCCAACCAAGCGCAGACCCTCAGGGGGTAGTCAAATGCCGCCATGAGGAAATCTTCTGGTCCATAATCACGTCTCGGCATCTGCCGCTTGCCCATGAGACGAGGATGGCCTTTGAGCTCTTGTGCTGTGAAACTAAGAATAGCTCGCAATTGTTCGACAGTCAAGGACTTGCCACATTCGATGAGCCAGGACAAGGTATAGTGTAGGGCATGGTGGAAGCTGATGGGCTGTTCCTCAACCACAAACTTGACGACATCATATTTGGACTTCTCGCCATCGAATTCAAAGTCGCCCAAAGCCTTGAAGCGAACTTCATCCTTGATTTCAGCCTGGGTGAATCGTGCGCGCTCCGCGCCAATGGAATTCACAATCACTGTCTTTGCCGCCAGACGGATAGCCCGACAGACGCCGTCTGTGTCTTCGACACCAGTGAAAGACCGGCTAAAGAGGCGGCATAGTCGGTTTATTTCTCGCGTTATGAGCGACGCACTGATCCATGTGTCGGTCTCGTACTCGACGTGTTCTCCAACTGCCCTTGTGTTTGGACATATGCCTTGATGAAGCTTGACGAGGTCGAGGAACTGCAACATATACCGGTCCTCTGTTCTCAGACGCTCTTGCACGTGTGGAGACAGGAAAAGATACTTGAGGTCGGCAAAGAAATGGTACATGCGCCTGTTGGTCACAGAACCGGAGTCAAAAGCCAACACAGCAGTATCCGAAACGTTCCACGGATGGCCGACTTGACGGGTCGTCAAGAAGGTGTATAGAATAGCCAAGAGACTTGTCAAGAAATTGCCGCGCTCCACAACCTCCGCAGTGATCGAGGGTGTGGTGAGCATCTGAAGGGAAAGATTGATGATCGAATGGTCTGGCTCTCGATCTCCGATGAGATATAGCTGGGCTAGAGTTGTGTAGAGTCCAGCAAAACGCAGGCCAAGAACACGTTTGAACTCTGGGATCGTAACGACCGTGGATATATAGAGAGATCGCATATCATTGCGCACCTTCTTCCACATCCGGAGATCAAAAAGGATCATCCAGTCCAGGCGGACTCTCTGGAACAGATCTTCCGAAGGTGGTACATTCTCCGTCTCCACGTATGCGGCAGGCGCGAGCATCCAATACCGACCCGACTTGGGCGGCGTTGCCTGTTCATCTTGTGCCACGCCGGGCGTCTTGGGTACATCGAGGTTGTTCTTCGCATAGATGGATGACGGTATGAGAGGCTCTGCAGTGTCAGAATCAGACGGGGTCAGATCTCGGTCTCCGATATTCCGGCGGGGACCACTCGGCACCGGCGGAGGGGGAGGCGGAGGATAGCCTGCCATGGTTGCTTCGTCTGCCTCCAAAGCCTCGTCGCCTCGCCAGTCAGACATGTTGACGTCGCCGGCGGCACCTGGTGCTGAATCAAGCATCATCACGTCTTCCTCATCGTCATCAACGTCCTCGTCCATATCTCCTTGCGAAGATGGTGTATGGTCTTCGCCATCGGCATCACTGTCATCGTCGTCGTCGTCATCATCATCGCTGTCTTCAACATTTCTCGTCGTATTTATACCGCGCCTAACGGCTTCTCTGGCTTGTTGTAGCCTAGCAGCCTGCAGCAATGCGAACTGAGTATAGACGTTCATTGAAGTGTCTTCTTTTTGGTCTTCCTTATCCTCGTCATCCATTCCTTCCTGACCGACGATCGCGTGGGTGGCCGGACTTCCCATGCGCCATGGTTTGAGGAGCTCTTCGCAGACAATGACCCGCAGAATGGAAGAATCTTGGCCCACAGCACAGCCCGAGATGTCTTTCAACCACTCGATGATTGTGCCGCACATTTGCTCTCGGAAGGTATCGCGTGAGGAGCGTATAGTCACGGTCACGCGAATCTGTTCCAAGGTGTTGGCCCTCGCAAGGAGAGTCTCAACATCCTCATCGTAGGTGAGGATACTTCTGCCGATGGTATCGGTTTCGTACGCCTTTTGGAGAGCCTCTCGCTGAGTCATTGCGCATGCCCTGGCAACTTGGTCCCTGACCTCTGTGATGGTGTGCTTCTCGTCGTTCCATAGTACAATGGCATATTCCCCAGGAGATCCCACGTCGCCACCGTGATACGTTGAATTTAGCCTCGACATCTCCTCGTCATGCTTGATCGACTCGACCGTCTTCGTCTGTCGCAGCTGCTCGGGCGAGCACGATATGACGTCGCAGAGGTAGTCGATGACCCGCCCGATTGTCATACGGATGCTGAAGAGTAGGTCGTCGGGCAACCTCGCGACCTCCCTGTCCTTGCCCTTTGGCTGCTCGTGCTCCCAGGTCGAGTGTATTGTACAGAACATAGGGGTCTTCCATGCCTCCGGATCGCCACAGTCACAGCAACCACTGTTGCCTGGCGAGATACTGATTCTAACCATGTGTCCCGTATGGTCCGTGGCATCGAAGCATTTTGCGCAGAGGCAGCAGGTGTCGTCGGTGCCGCACGTCTTGCAGCTATATGAAGCCTCCCCTGCCTTGAAAATGTGCCCGCACGCCATACCTCGGGCGGCCTCGGTGTATTCCGCTCCTTCGACTGCGCCCTGGGCGTCCTTAAGCTTCAGAACCGTGCCGTCGACGACAGGCCCCCCATTTGGGAAGAAGAGCCTGAGGTAGTCGTCCTTGCCGCCAGACAAGAACCTGAAGAGATTTTCGAGAAGAAGGTCCTCTGATTCCTTGGTGTATCGGTATCGTTTCTGAGCAGGCAGCTCCATCAAGAACTGACAGAGCTGCAGCTCCTGTGTCGACATTGTAGAGTCCATTTTGGTGAGCTCAGCTCATGTCGATGTCGCGCGACCTGTACGCAACTGCTGTCGGTCGGTTTAAGATAGCCCGTCGGCCTGTTGGAATTTGCGGAAACCTTCGAGCGGGTTCAAGACTTCTTCGACAGGAGTATGACTGACCGTGTCAACAACGAGCGATCGGTAGTGGCAAGCTGGGTAGGTCAAAGTCAGGACGCCGTGGTGCTGAGCGCGGGGTTCGAAGCAGCAGCGGCCGGTCGAGGAGCTAACGCCCGGAGAGGAGTACTTACAAATGCGATTCCCGCCTATCCGAGCGAATATGACGGGGTACAATTGGAGCATTGAAAGAATCCAGTTCACAAGATCAGTATTCACCTGCGAAGCGCTAGATTAGTGATCTTGTTGTGGAAAAGGCTCACAACTGAGGCTCGCGAGTTGCGGCGGTTGATAAGTGCGTACAGCAGGCGTGTCACTGACAATCGCCCTGCAGGTAGACGGGGTGCCGTCACAAGCGTCACAGCTTCGGCGTGGCCCACTATAGTGCGACCCTGCAAGACCTGACCCCCTACCTAGGTACAAAGATACTTCTGGGCTAGGGTCAGGGATATGCGGCACGCGCTACCCGTATGCCTGGCACTCGTATCTTTTGGTCAAACAAGGCCGATAACTCCTGTATAAGACATTAATCTTGCACACCTACAGTGGTACTAGAACCCAGTCCCACGTGCGATCCTATTGTTCAGACGGTGCTTCTCTAGATGCGTTAAACTCACGAGAAGCAACAAAAAGGAGCGGTGACGGTACGGCCAAGTACGGTCTGTTATTGAGCTCATACGAAAAGGGTTGGATACTCATGTCTATGCGTGCTGTACTATGCAAGTAGATGCCGCCCTTGAATACAGCCGATTCTGGCAGGCCACATAAACTGCATTGGCTTGCTCCCTCCATCCAGCCCCTCAGATCCACATTGCGACGGTTAACACACAGGCAAGGGACTGAAGACAATATCGTTGGTGGTTATTGACGTGAATTACTTGCAAAACATCGTTCTTGGAGCACTTGCTCTCTCAGCCCATCCTTCTTATTCCAATGCACCTCTCAGCCTGGACGGTGCAACAACAGAATAACACCATCCTCTACCGACACACGTCGTCACATGAGCAGATCTCATTTCTTGCCCTGGCCTTCGTCCACGCACCCAATCGGTGCTGGTCAATTAGTTCACAGAAGTCGTCGTCGGCCGTGCCTCAGTGCGCGGGATATCTTTCGAAGATCAAAGATGAACACGGTCGGTTCCGGGTGCCACAGGATGCCGGTCAGGTTCGTCTCGTTGTCATTTCCGTCTAAACAGCCCTCGTCTATGCTGTACAAGTACACTCATCGTGGTCGTCCGGTACAGGACCAAAATGTCCACCAGTTGAACCCAATCGCGTCGCCCTTTTCGTCTTTGCTCGTTTTTAATCTCCTACTCCTCCTCCTCAGCTCCCTCCAGGTACTTGTGCTTGATGTCTTTCCATTGACGCTGCGTGCTTGTTAGCCCCTGGGTTCCGTGGACTCGCGACGCGACCGTCGGGGGCGCGTAGGGGGCTTCTCTTACTCCTCGGTTCATGTTGTCCCAGACTCGTGTTGTTGTAACATCATAGGCCCTGATAAAATCTCGTCAGCTTCAATTGTTCCTGCACATCACGCCGTCGGATCCTGGTCGGGGTTAGCCCGGGGGAGCGCACATCTGGAAACCGAAGGCACCGGCAAAGACGGTAGCCAGCATGGCATAGTTGTTGCGGAAGAGGACACTTTGAGTTCTCGGTTAGCTTTTCGGGTCGAGGTAGCCTTGCCGTAGATCGGGGGTGACCTGCTTGTAGATGGTGGTTTGACCGGCCTGTGGTTGCGCGATTAGCCGATGCGTTCCTAATTAAGTCCCTGGAGTTGGTTGGAGCATACCATTTTTACTGGATGTGGGAGAGAAAGACTTGAACAATAGTGTGTTCGTGGCAAGTGGTCGGTGGGAATGGCAATTCGTCGCTAAGGTGCGTTGTAGCCGAACAGGTGAAGCTGGGAAGTGGACATCAAAATTGGCGGCGACATCCCGATGATTCCCTTGCCCAGAATCATCCTTGATGTGATTGGTCAGAGCTCCCCACGAGGCTCCACCTGCCGGATAGCCTCACTTCACGGCCGAGTACCTGGGTAATGGACAACCCCACCAAGACCTTTGTGCCGCCTTCGTTACAACTACAACAGGTCGGGCGCCTTCGTTCTTCTCAGGCTCGAAGCAAGGTGCATTTTCACTTCTCTCTCTTGGGACCAGTTTCAATTTCGGCGACTTTTCCTATTTGCATTCAACTGCGTAATTAAGACAAGGCTTTCCCGCAACGACTCGTCCCAGCCCTCGTGACAAATCCCATTCTTTTCGGATCTACGGCCCCTTGTTCCAAACATGCCCTCCCAACCTACCAACTCCGGAATCGTCACCGACGAGTCCTCCGGCGAGCGCCACATTCCCGAGTCCGTCCGCGCCGATGGCTCTACCCGCCGGGCCATCAAGATCAAGCCCGGCTACCGGCCCCCAGAGGACGTCGAGGTTTACAAGAATCGCACGGCCGAGGGCTTCCGCAACCGCGCCGCCAAGGGGGGCGTGATCGGTGCGGAAGCGGCGGTCCCAGACGATACCAAGGCCGCCGGCTCCGCCTCCGCCGCGGCGAATAAGAACGCCAAGCGGCGGGAGGCGCGAAAGAAGGCCAAGGCCGCGGACGAGAGCACCACGCCGGAGGGAGACGTGAGCAAGACGAACGGTGCCGCAGCGGAGGAAGCGAAGAAGGAGAACGAGCGTCCCGCCGAACCTGCGCCAGACCCGGAGGCGGAGCGCGAAAAGAAAGCCAGGAACTTGAAGAAGAAGCTCAAGCAGGCCCGCGAGCTCCAGGACAAGAAGGAGGGCGGGCAGGCGCTTCTCCCCGAGCAGATCGCAAAGGTCATCAAAATCAACGAGCTCGTGCGGGAGCTGGCAGCGCTTGGGCTCGACCCCGACGGCGAGCCGCTCAAGAAGGAGGGCGAGGAGCTGGAGGACGTCTCCAAGGAGGAGAAGGCGCCAGCCTGAGTTGACTGATCAAGAAGAATGGGTTTCATGCACCATTCACTGAATCTCCTTGGCTTTGCCATGAAGGCCACATTACTGCTTTGGCCCAGTCGCCTGATGCCTTACGTCTCGAGCAACTACTAGTCGACCTTGGACAATCACAGGGACTGTCTGCCCGAAATGGATGAGGCAGAAGTTCTGGGGGAGAGACAGATTTGAAACGGAGTCTGCAGTCCCACAGGAACCTCAAGGTATCACTCACCGGTCTAGATGATCACACGCTTGCCACGGAAGGCCAAGGTAGTAGCAGGCCTCACGCCCAGCGGCATCGCATTTCGCACACGAGCGTGCAAAAAGCAAGTCGGGATTCATGATGAATGAGGGCCCTGAGGCATACTGTCAAGCTGAGGAGCGCTCGGCTGGTGTGGCGTTCAAGACCCCGAGTGAGCGTTCTACATTTCGGCTGTTGGAGCCAGCCATAGCCGGCCCACATTAGTTGAGATGTTGCTGCTAGGAGGGGATGAAGAAAATAAAGGACTGCCAATTCATGACCTTGCGTATTTCGTGGTAATCGCGAGTCCCATAAGTGGTGAGCGGAAGCACTTGACTACTTAAGTTATGGCGGAGACAATTAACACGCTGTCCAAGGACCCTGGATTTGCGACAGCCAAGGACGAATTACGTGCCTTGATTCCTCGTTAGCTTCTATAGGCTATGTGATCTTTTTGTTTTGGTCATCATCGATATACATTGGGCATCGTCATGAGTATGAAGTTGGCCCGTAAGAGTGGTGTTTTCCATGTGCGCCTCCCGTAATGCCTCTTTCATTGGGTACCAAGTCCCTCCGCCCGGGTTCCGATTCGCTGGTATAAATCTACATGTTTTGAAGCACAGTAATAAGACATTCGGTTGGCTGCTATCGGGTCATTGGAAGCAATGCTGGGTAGGGAGAGTTACCCCAAGCAGCTAGCCATCGGGTTGTTGACCCCTCGTGAGCGTGTTGCTATCGCTGAGTAAACGCGGTGGAGAGGTCGATTGGGGAACGATGTTGTGATTTCGACTGGAGGAGAAAAGCCAGGAGGTCTTTTGTCACATCAGATGTACTCCCTCGCGCTCTTCTGCATTTCGATCAAACGCCACCCTCTTGTTTCAGGGTTGTTGACGTCGTCTGGCGTCCGTGTCACGCCGATGGCATAAGTGACGAGTTGAACCTTGTCTTCCATGCCCGCAGCCAATTCGTTCGACTTCGCGTTCCGATAGACATGGACCTCCTGCGTCCTGCATGTGATGATGAACACTGGGATCTCGCCTGGCTCCAGCATCCTCGCTTTCAAAATATCGACGTGCCTGATGTCGAGGATACGCCCGTCTGATTTCAGCCCAGCCTGCAGGTACTGCTTTGTGAGAGCCTCGTACACAGAATACTGCGCCTCGGACAGCCAGAGCTTCAAGGTTTCGACGTCGCCCTTGACGTAGGCATCAAGGACCTCGGGTAGGATATACTCGCGCAGTTCGCGCAAGAAAGGCTCCACTTGGAAGTTAGGGTCCATAGAGCGGAACTTTTTGATGACCATTGCCGTCTCGTTCTCGGCGAAGAACCCCGCCACACGATCTGTAATACTTCGCGCAGTAAGGATGAGGGGGTTCTCCGACTCGTTGTACACATCCTTCATGCCGAAGAGGCCCTGCACGAATTTGTTCGAGTCTTTGAAGTTGGTCCAGGCCTCTTTCCACTGCGCGTCCTTGTGTACAGTGACGTTGGTGCCGGCGCTACAGGCGAAAAGCATTAGAATTTGAGGTTCGTCTCAACTCAGGAACAAAGGCAGTGAAGCAGGTCCAACATACTTGGGATCCTCCTCGAGAACCTCGACCTTTCTCGGCCCGTTGGGGTTATCCATCTGCTCGCGCAGCTCTCTTTGCTTCCTCCGCTCCTCCTTCTCCACCCAGCCGCCGTATCTCGAGCTGCTGCCGTCGTCGATGACACTCTTGACACTCTTATACGCCTCCGTATCCCGGATGGGCTTGGTTGTCTTGTCAATGGCATCGCCGGTGACGTTCGCCGCTTTCCGGACGCCCTTCATCACCGAGGTGTCCCATGTCCACGCCGCCCCCTTGCCGACTGCACCAGCTGTGTTTTTCAAAACCTTGCCAGCAGTCGTCGAGACGGCACCGGTGGTCTTCTCGTAAGCCTCACGCGCTCGTCTGACATTCTCGCTCTCCACAAAGTCAGTTGCGCCTTGGGCGAGCTGCTTTGTTGACTCATTCCATTCCTTAGAGGCCTTGAACTCGCTCTGCATGGTTTCCATGAACACCTGCCATGGTGTCTTGTCGCCGTGTGGTGGGGGCGGGGGCGTGTCTTCTTTCTTTTCCTCTTTTTTGCCTTCCTCGCCTTCCTCTTCGGCCTTCTTCTCTCCAAACTCCTCTTGGGGTTCCTCTTGCTTTTGGGACTGTTCTCCTGTCGCAGACTCCGCTGTCTTTGGTGGCTCTTTCCCTGCGGAGTCTGCCTGTGGCTTGGTCTGGGACTTCACATCTTGCAGGGTGCATGGGGATGCGGAAAAGGTCCGGAATTGTGACTGCGACAGCGTCGTTGTCCGTATGGTATCGGGCAAAAACTGAGACCGCAAGGGAGGAAGTTGCGAAGGAATGCTAGGTGTCGATACTACACGACTGTTGTGGCTGTGCGACGTCAAACGGCTCGATATTAATCTGCGGTACGCAGGCGACCTCCCAAATGGGGCGGCCGACGCAGTTAGAGCCGTGGCTCGTGAGAAAGAAGTCGGAGGAGCATTCCTCGAGAAGGTCCTAAGTGAGCTCATTATATGACGAAGGAGCCCGCCTCTCAATAGGATATGGGGGTTGTCCCGGTGGTGACGAGAAAGGAGGAGGGGCGCGGGAGATCGTGCAACGGCGGAGAGGATGGAAACTTTTGAAATTTGGGGCCGTGATGCAAGAATCCAGGTTTTGCAGCGACCAATGGACCATTCTGGCGGGCAGGAATCGGAGCTTGATGGCAGGCAGACTGTAGAGCCGGGGTTCTCCGCATTAGCGGCTACAGGGGTCTTGAGCGCTGCAACTTTCGGGGACTTGGAGCTCCAAACCGCGTCGATCTCAAGTGCGGCAAGGCTGAACGACACCAGAAAAAAAATCGCGACCTGCTGCCACCTGGCCGAAGACGAAGGCGGCGATACCCCACAAACACTACTCTGAGGATGAGCCGCTCGGCGACAGGTCGCCGATTGGCGAGCAAACTATGCACCAGCCTGTCAAACCCATCAATACCGAGATCAAGATGCGCTGCGAAACAATTGGCCCAGCCTTTCTCGACCTCGTCCTGCAGGCGAGCCGAAGACGATGGCAGGCCCGATCTCCTCGTTAACCTGAACAAGCTGCAAAGGACCACCCCAACATACGCCCCTAGGCCCACTTCTCCCTCGAAGTCTTCCAGTATGCAAGACCTCCTCAAGGCCATGCCTGCCGCCCAGGTGGCCTCAGGTCGCGCCGTCAACGACACCTGGGTCGTCAACACTTCCATGCTGGGATCAGGAAGAGATGATCTGGATGCCCTCTCCACCGGCGTTGAAAAGCAAGAAAGTGAGAGCGTTGAGCCATTTCACTTCCACATCTACAGCCACAAGCACAACACGCACGTCACGGTGACGAAGCCGGATCGCGATGCCATCGTGTCCCTGTCATGTGGCAACCTCGGCTTCCGGAAGAGCCAGCGGAAACACTATGACTCGGCGTACCAGCTCGGGGCATATGTCATTGACAAGCTGCAACAGCAGGGCTGGCACAACAAGATCGGCTCGCTCGAGGTGGTGCTTAGAGGATTCGGGCCTGGCAGAGAAGCCATCACAAAGGTCATTCTGGGAAATGAGGGTCGCCTGCTCAGGAACAAGATTACCAAGGTGTCGGACTCGACGAGGTTGAAGTTTGGTGGTACCAGAAGCAAGAAGCCCAGACGTCTGGGTTAAAGACCTTACTTGTGGCATGGAATGGGATGAGATGTGGAAGTGGTTTTGGTCAATCCAATAACGACCGAGAACAGCAAATTGCCGTCTATTAGAATTCGCCAGGACGGCAGCTTGTGCATGTGGATTATAAGACTCGTGTGAAATATGTGAGAAATTTGTACTATTTTGGAATGACGCATTGTAAAAGCCATGCCACGCCAAGCGGTGGCAGTAGGCATCATCACTGTACTACAGGACAAATAAACCTGCTTCAAGATTCCAAAATATATTGTTTTGTTCGTCCCTTCGCTGATACGTAACTCGCAGGCTGTCGACGGTGGCGGCGGAATCATAGTCTCGGTCATAGTATGAGAACCCAGAAATTGATCAGCCAAGACCCCACTACATCTTGCAGGAGCTTGACCATCGCCCGGCATCTTGAACTTTTCCTTCTCAGTATCTCAACAACCAAACGATGCAGGTGCCTATGGATCCGGCCTCGCCACCAAAGACTTCCCTCATGGACGGTCTCAACTTCAACAGCGTGCTCGAGTCTCCCGTTTTCGCTGGGGGTCTCGGCCTTGCAGCCCTCGGCAGCGCTGCAGCACTCGGTCGCCGCGGTGCCATCCAGGGCGCCAGGCTGCTGAAACGGCAGCTCCTCGTCAACGTCGAGATCTCAAAAAATGACCCGTCTTACAGATGGATACTGGCTTATCTCTCTCGCCCGCGCGAGACTCCCGGCTTCCTGGCCAGCCGGCTCACGCGCATCCGGGAATTATCCGTCAAGACCACCACACGGTCCGTTGCGCCGGGGAAGGGCAACGGGGGCGAGGGTGCGCCCACGCATGCGCACTTCGCGCTAGTACCCGGATACGGCTCGCATGTCATCAGGCACGCAACCGGCGTGTACATCATGGTCCAGAGGGACAAGAGCTCCACGGCTGAGATGGCGACGGGCGAGCCCCATGAGACGATGACGCTGACGGCGCTGTGGGCGCACCGGCATGTATTCGAAGAGATCTTTGGGGATGCCCATAGCATGATGGCACGTGCGACAGAGGGTAAGACCGTGGTGTACACCGTCCGCGGGTTCAATTGGGAGCAGCTTGGTGAGCCGAGGCGCAAGAGGCCACTTGGCAGCGTGATCCTGGACGAGGGTGTCAAGGAGGGGATCGTGGCCGATGTCAAGGATTTCATTGCGAGGCAGGAGTGGTACGCCGAACGAGGAATACCATACCGCCGGGGCTATCTGCTTTTCGGACCACCTGGAGGCGGCAAGTCCAGCTTCATACATGCACTGGCGGGAGAGCTGAACTTTGCCATTGCGACCATCAACTTGAGCGAGAGGGGCATGGCAGATGACAAGCTGGCGATGATGATGCAAAAGCTACCGCAGAGGACGATCGTCTTGCTGGAGGATGCGGACGCTGCATTTGTGAATCGGAAGCAGAGGGACTCAGACGGCTACAGTGGGTCCTCGGTGACATTCTCGGGCCTCTTGAATGCGCTCGACGGGCTGTCCGCCGGCGAGGAAAGGATTGCTTTCCTCACAACAAACCACATCGACAGGCTTGACCCGGCATTGATCCGTCCGGGGAGGGTTGACATGATCGTGCGCGTGGGCGAGGCAAGCAGACATCAGGCAGGAGAGATGTTTGAGCGCTTCTACGGGGATGTCGACCAGGATGGGAAGGGCAAGGAGCGTTTCTTACAGAAGCTTGACGACATGGGCCTGTTCGACCAGAAGACGGCGAAAACTACAAGTGCTGCGGCGATCCAGGGGCTATTCCTCTTCCATAAAAACGACATGGAAGGTGCCATCAACATGGCTGAGGTGCTGGGCCAGCCCCAGCACACAGATGGCTGATCGGTGGACAAACTGATTGGAGGCCCCCCTTCATTTTGATATCGCTCGGAAGTGACGATGGTCAAACTCCATTGTGTACGCCTGGCCATGTATACGACCAGGTATGTGTATGTAGAAATGATACCCACCTCAGAGCAATCAGATGCTCACCAGCTGCACGTGCAGAACCAGGTTTGGAGTGTCGTGGAGTCTCTGTCACGCTTGAAGCGCATAGGACCTCGCCGTCCATGTCGCAGACTCTTGTTTGAAGAGCGAGCGCCGTTTGGCTCCATCAGAGGCGGGCAGTCGCAGCATCTGGAGGGGTCTGCGCTAACGGAGGCAGCAGCCATAGAGCGCTGAGTGAAACTGTACCTTACCAGGCACTCACCCACCACCCAATCCACGCACACTCAACTCACGCCATCTCAACTCAACTCAATTGATCAATTACGAAACCACTACTGGTCTTTGCACATCATCAGATTGTCTAGTCTGCCCTTTGGATGCTTACCCGTCTAACTGGGTAGTGGAGTAAAAGCAGCACTATTCTTCAGCCTCAACAACCCTTCGCTAATGTGCACAACCCCTTTCACAGCCAACCATCTCATTCCTGAACCGTTCCGGCTATGTCAAGTGAGCAGGAACCGGCCGTTCGCGGTGGCGGCAGTGATGCGGTTCGTCGCAGAAACCACCCTGGGCAGGGACAAGCAGCCAGGCAAGCTCTTACAATCATCGCCGGCCAGACCCAAGGCGCACTTCGGTACATCCTCAAAGATCTGCCCAGTCTCAAACCGGACGATTCTGAGCTTCTGACTCTCGATGGGGACCTTCCACCGCTCAAGTCGCAGGACTGCCCCAAGCACCCAAAGACTACCATCAGAGTCTTCAATGATGATACCTTCGATACTGCCACTGCTATGATGGACAAGGACGATCCACATTCAACCCACAACCGACCTTCCCGACCGGCCGTCCTCAACCTCGCATCTGATACCTCACCAGGCGGAGGGTGGCTCAAGGGGTACATGGCGCAAGAAGAGGCCTTGTGCTACCGATCATCCCTATCTCTGAGTCTGCACAAGCCGTATTACCCCTTGCGCGCCCTACAAGGCATCTACACGCGCGATGTGGTTATCATTCGGTCATCTGTGAAAAATGGCCATAAGCTGTTCGATGCAAACGAGCCGGCCGACCAGCAGCCAGTGGTCAGCGTGGTCAGTGTCGCCGCACTTCGCCGACCCGCTGTTTTAGACGGAAATGTTCTGAGCAGCGGAGCACGGACAAAGGCTTTTGCAAAGAAGGAGGACAGGGCCTTGACAAAGAAGAAGATGGCACTAGTGCTGAGAATGGCAGCTTCCAGAGGTCATGATCGGCTTGTTCTGGGGGCACTTGGATGCGGCGCCTTCGAAAACCCGGTTGATGAAATCGTGGACTGCTGGAAGGAGGTGTTTGAGGAACAGGAGTTCAGTGGTGGATGGTGGAAAGACGTATGGTTCGCGGTGCTGGACCGAAACAATGTGGGTATCTTCGGGGCCTTCGAGAAGACCCTGGGAGGATTGGAGGTTTAGGGAAGTGAGAGGCGGGCACACTCACAGTCGCAGAAGGCGGGACTCGATATGACTACGCAACGACATTGTTTCGTTCCTTCAAGCCCACCTGGGCGACGGGTGCGCCAATAGCGTGATGGAGTAGAGTATGACTGCCATAAAAGCTTAGGCATATTGTGTGCCTTCGCTTCACTCGGCAGCGGCTTTCTTGGTGGGGATGGCGTTCTTGCTGCAATACATGACAGCATTCACATAGCGACTGACACTATGAACCAACCTTTTGGGCTGCTAGTCTCTAATGAACCGGCGTGGATGAGTATTCCGGTCAAGCTATGTGACTTTCCATGGAGGCTCGAATGTCGCTAAGTACGCGACTGCGATTTAAACCGTCTTTCCATTACGTGAAATCCTGCCAGTTCTGGACACGAGACAGATTAACGTGAGGATGGAATCAACACATACTGTCAACCAGACAGCCAAGCCCTGAGATCTAATCCTCATTGGCACTGCGCGTCGAGCAGAAGTGAACAAGGTGTGGTCGGAATCGCCTCGCAGTATAAAATGCGCCTTTAGAAATGCAAGCAGCTCAGCTCCCCGGCAGAACGAGAAGAGCTTCTACATTTCACAGGCGCTAATTTCGCATCCCCCTCACTTGTCTGAGGTCTTTCTCCAGAATCCTCCCCAGTGGCCCATATGCCTCTGGATTTCCCAGACCGGCTTAAGTCTGGATGACGCCATACTGAGGCTAGAACCCTCCCCTCGCCGGTTGGCTCGCGGAAAACGCCTGCAAGGACTTTTTTTTCCTTTTTTTTTTTTTCCACACGAGAACACACGAGAACCTCTCAATTGGTTGAGGATTGAGATCGTGCCCACACCACACAGCCAATGCATATCTGTTTGTACCATCAAGTACCCCAACGACCTCCATCCTTTCTCGGAGCACGCGGTCGCAACCCGCGAGTTAGATCTGAGCAGCTTTGCTTCTGTGACATCTCGGGTGCATCACATGGCGGTTATGGTGCGTTAGAAGCTGCGGCGACAGTCCCTCTCGCACGGAGGTGGGAGGTCTTAGCAAGCCTGCCAGTCTGGCCGGCCAGTCAGCCCACTCCAGCTTGACGATTAGTTTGCTTTGCTCCATCTTTCTTGAGACCCTTGTCGTCCTTTGTCGCCCCTAGCGCGAACAGGAACCCCACGAGAGAATGCCCCGTGCTGCTGTTGCGGGTTGAGGCCTGCAATGCCCGCAGGCCAAGTGTTTCGTTTCCAAGGTTTTGTGCGCGTACAGTCAGGTCTGCGGTTTGCCGTCCGCCGTGCCAGGCTACCGAGCTACCGACTACGGATGACGGGACGGGAGTGACGACACCAGGGACGCTGCCATCACCGATCAGCCGCGTCTGAACCTAGTTATCAGTTGGCATAGCTGCATAGGTAGTGTCCCGAGAGCCGTGGCGGCTGTGAGTGTGGCGGCTCGTTAAGCTTCGGGCACCTAGGCTGTACAGCTTCGACTATGAGTGCAAAAGGTTCCGGTGTCTGTGACTCGAGCCGACACGACATGGTGAAGTGGAACGACGAACGGCATTAGACCTCAGGAAAAGACCGAGTTCTTGGTTACCATGGCTGACTGCCGGAGGTTCATGTACCTTAAAGTGGTCTCACATAGCATGTACAGAGAGAGAGAGAGAGAGATACCAAGGTCTGGCTGTAACTAGGAAATATCTGCCAAGATATATGTCCATAGGTACCCACAAAGAAACCACCGCACGGAGTGTTGAGACCGAGAGTCGCCCTCATGCGCGGACACAGCACAACAGGCCCACGGCTCAGCGGCTCTCGGGACCGCGGAGTGCCACTAGCTAAACACCCCCAGTGTTAGCCTCTCCCAAACCGTGGGGTTCCTCCCCCTGTCCCGCGGCGATTAGGCATGCGGCCCCAGTGGTCTAAGCTAAATTCCGTTACGCTCAAGGCCACCAAGGCTGCGCTGGTCCGTTATCGTCCGCAGCCAAAGGGGGGTGTTCCTTGCTATCTCGCGTTGAAAGATAAAATAAATGTTGTTCAGAAGCACATGTGAGAAGCATCTGGGGGATGGCTGGATGTCTCTGGTTTTTCCCTCTTCTCTACAACCTACACTCTAGACTTCTCCTCCTCCGTGTCTGAATCCTGGCCGTACTAGAGGTCGTCAGGATAGTTCCACTTCTGAGTTCAAAGCACTCAGTCCTGTATGCTGATTCCGTTCCTGGACATAAAATCTCGTCCTCACCACCTGCATCCTTTGGCGGCAGACTCGTGGGGTCTGTTGTTTGCTGCCTCAACAAAATTACAACCCTCAAATTACCTCGCCAGGGTGCCAATCTGTCCGGCCTGGCTGCTTCCACCTTTGTTGTCCGTTAAGGTAACGCGACCAACACGCCCTTGCTGTTCTGGTATAATTGTTCGGGCGGCTTCCCTCATATTCCACAACGAGTCAAGACTCACCTTCCTGGCCTGAACCCACATCCTCACTCAACACGCAAACCCCCTGAGCATTCAAGAACACAGCCTATACGGCAATATTGGAAGGCCTTTCAGGGACTTCACAGACAAAACTACCGCTTTCCCCAAATATCTCACGCACTCTGTCAAAATGGCAATTATCGACATTAATAGAGACCTCGCTGCCATCTTCTCCCAGCAGGCTCTCGCAACTCCTGATGCCATAGCCCTGGAAGACAAGTCACACACCTACACATATGCCCAGCTCGATGAAATTACCAGCAGGCTTGCCAGCTCGCTGGTACAACAAGGGGTTGGCCGAGACAATCCTGTTGGTGTTCTCATGGGACGGAGTGCAGACTACGTGATCGCATGCCTGGCAGCCCTCCGAGCAGGAGGTGCATTCCTGGTACTCGAGCTTGCCTACCCCCCGGGCATGCTCGCAAATGTCATTGATGATTCTTGCCCGACTGCCATCATCACCAAGAGGGAGCACGTCGGCCGGGTCACCGCCGATGTGCCCCTGATCGTCATGGACGAACCGGAGTCAATAAACAGGAACCCGAAGCGGGGAGTAGGCACCTCGGTCGACGAGAACGACCTGGAGAAATTGGCTTTCATCTCGTACTCGTCAGGGACCACTGGAAAGCCCAAGGGTATTGCGAACCCTCACCGGGCTGCAGTCCGATCCTACGACCTGAGATTCAAGCTCAGCGACCTCGGGCCCGGCGACCGAATTGCCTGCAATGTTTTCTTCGTGTGGGAGATACTGCGGCCTCTGCTTCGCGGAGCCACCACGTTCTGCGTTCCGGATGAGGCAAGCTATGACCCCGTCTCTTTGGTAGACCTGCTCTCCTCGAGGAACATCACCGAGACCCTGATGACGCCCACTCTGCTTGCCACAATTCTCACAAGGCACGCGAGACTCGGAGAGCGTCTGCCGGCGTTGAAAACACTCTGGCTCAACGGCGAGGTTGTCACCACCGACCTGATGCTCCGGGCAATGAGGGCTCTGCCCAACACTCGTCTCCTCAACTGTTACAGTGCGAGCGAGACGCATGAGATCGCCTGCGGCGACATAAAAGAGATGATCAATCCGGAACAACCCTACTGTCCCGTTGGTCCACCATTGGACCCAAAGCACACCTACGTCCTTGACGAGAACAAGAAGCGGGTCGGACCTGGTGTTTCCGGCGAGCTGTTCATCGGAGGTCAGCTCCTGGCTCGTGGGTACCTCAACCTTGAGGGAACGACAGCAAAGGCTTTCCTCCCCGATCCATTCGACGAGAATCCGGGCGCTCGCATGTACAGAACCGGCGACATGGCAAGGATCCTCCCATCAGGCTTGATGGAAATAACCGGCCGCGTTGGGGCTATGATCAAAGTTCGCGGTTATAGCGTCGTCCCGGGGACAGTGGAGAATGCCATTGTTAAGCATCTGGCAGTTCGCCACTGCGCTGTCATCGCTCGTGGCGACGGCATAGAGAGACAATTAGTCGCCTACGTTGTCCCAGACAAAGACGCGCCTGATGATGCCGATCGTCCGGCAGTGTCGATAGATGAATCCGGGTTTTGCCCCAAGGGCCGGCGAGCACTTGCGGAGCACTTGGCCCACTATATGATCCCAGCCCTTTGGGTACAGATGGACGAACTGCCCACTCATGAGGTCTCGGGCAAGGTCAACCTGAACAGCCTGCCGCCGCCTCCAGACCCAACAGCTGCTCCTAGTAGCTCTAGCAAGCCGAAAGTCACCAACAACACAACAATCAAGCCTGAAAAGATCGGTGAACTCTGGGCTGCGGCATTGGGCATACCCCCGTCGGCTGTCACCAAGGAGCATAGCTTTTTCGATCTCGGCGGCCACTCTTTGACTCTGGCAGATCTTTCCAACCGCCTGACCAAGACCTTCGGGTTTCCTGTCCCGATTGGATCACTGGCTGGCGACCCTACCATCAAGGGACATGTTGAGGCTGTGACTGCGGCTCGCGATGGTCACACTGCTGCTGTGCAGGCGGACCTGCCCGCGGTGCTCCGCGCCGACTCGGTGCTGCCGGCTGATATCCAGCCCAAGGACGCGAAGATGCGTCCACTCAGCGATGCCGAGACAGTCCTCTTGACAGGTTCAACTGGGTTCCTGGGCGCCTTCATTCTTCACTCCATCCTGGAGAACACTGCAGCAGACGTTATCTGCGTGGTCCGCTTCAACGACATCATTGACGACCAGAGGTCTGCTGGCATGGCCAGAGTGCGCAAGAACCTGGTCGATCTTGGTCTCTGGAACGACTCTATCATCGATCGCATCGAGATTCTTCCTGCCAATTTGGCACGGAAACGGCTGGGACTTACTCCTGATCATTTTGAGGAGTTATCCTCGAGGGTCGACGTTATCATTCATGCGGCGGCCACTGTCAACCTCGTCTACCCATATGCGGCTTTGCGAGCGCCCAACGTCGGTGGAACCCGTGAGATCCTGCGTTTGGGCTGCCTTGCCGGAGCACCTGTCCACCATGTCTCGACGAACGGCGTGCTCCCGCCGTCTAGCGAGGGATGGTCTGAGGACACAATCATCGACGTAGATGATGTGCCCACGAAGCTACAAGACGGTTACAGCCAGACCAAGTGGGTCGCCGAGCAGCTGGTCATCGAAGCCAATCGCCGCGGCCTTCCCACGAGGATATACCGACCCGGGACGATCAGCGGCCACAGCAAGTCCGGCGCGACCAATGCCTGGGATCTCTTGACAGCCATCATAGTGGAGTCCTTGCAGATTGGATACGCGCCAGATATCCCGAATTGGCGTCTTGAGATGACCCCGGTCGACTTCGTGAGCAGGGCCATCACGACGCTTTCCGACCACCGAGACATGACCCAGCGCATCTTCCACCTTGGTGACCCCTCCCCAATCGGCGCCAATGACGTATTTAGCCATTTGAGCCAATTAGGATTCAGCACGGAAAAGCTTGCGTGGGACAAGTGGGTATCGCTGTGGTCGACAAAGCGTGGCTCTGGCCGGTGGGGTGAAGGCTCCTTCACAGTAGACATTCTCCGCTCTGGCATGCCCACCGTCGACTTCATCCAAGAGGTGACAGTTTTGAACGACGCAAAGACCCAGCCAGTCCTCGAAGGCGTCTTCGGCCTAGCACGACCAAAGATTGACGCCAAACTGCTTCAGACATACACCAAGCACTTCTACGCCCGAGGCTGGCTGCCACGTCCCCCTCGTAAGACCATCGCCAACATGTCTGCTCAAGCCAAACCACCCCGTGGGCCCCTCGCCGGCAAGGTTGCCGTCGTCACCGGGGCCTCATCCGGCATTGGTGCTGCGGTAGCCAAGGCACTCGCCGCCGAAGGTGCAAATGTTGCCATCGCCGCGAGGAGAGTGGAGGTTCTCGACTCGCTCAAGTCCACCATCGTCTCAACCTCCGGTGTCAAGGTCCTTGCACAGGCAACCGACGTGACGGACCGGAGCCAAGTCGAGGCCCTCGTCAAGACTGCGGAGGAGACCCTGGGCCCAGTGGACCTGCTCGTCGCCTGCGCGGGCGTCATGTACTTCACCCTGATGAAGAACGTCCACACCGAGGAATGGGAGCGCACTGTCGATGTCAACTGCAAAGGTCTCCTTCACAGCCTGTCCTCGACGGTGCCGTCTATGCTCGCCCGCGGAAAGGGGCACATCGTCGCCATCAGCTCCGACGCCGGCAGGAAGGTCTTCCCCGGTCTCGGCGTGTACTCTGCGTCTAAGTTCTTCGTCGAGGGCACCCTCCAGGCGCTGAGGGTCGAGACGGCAGGGTCCGGTCTGCGCGTCACCAGCATCCAGCCCGGGAACACCAACACGGACCTGCTGAACATGTCTTCGGACACCGAGGCCGTCAAGAAGTACGGCGAGCCCTCGGGTGCCAAGATCCTGGACCCGGAGGACGTCGCTGGCGCGATCGTGTATGCGGTCACCCGACCGGAGCACGTCTCCGTTAACGAGGTGCTCATCGAGCCGAGGGATGAGCCTATCTAGGCGTGCTGGAGTGGAAGAGAAGGCGTTGTTCTACTTCGCACTAGTCTTAGCTCGAGATAAATCACACGGTGTATAGAAACGACATGAACGGTTCATAGAATAGCATAATTATCAATAAAAAGGCTCTCGGATCATTTATTGTGCTTGCATGCGTCCGCGTTTGAGCTTGCGCAGTATGGTGAGAAAGCAACGTGTCATGGAATCCGAGTCGAGGAGGTGGATGCGCATTTGAAATGAGACAAGAGCTTGACAGCGGCCATTCTCGAGGACTTGGGGTTTCAATCGGCGCCACACTGCGACGTTGGGGTCGAACGTCCAGACGACTATGTATGTACGCGATTCTCGGTGGAGTCCGCTTTCTGCGTACACTTTCATGCCGCTCTGCCACCTATTCCTTCAGTGTTGAATGATACATGATAGGAGTCACGAGGGGTTTGGCCTCAATTAATCAAATGCTACCTCTGTGCTTGCCAAAATCTTTAGGTGCTTACCAAGATTTCTAACAACGCAATGTCTCCGCCCTCTAAGTCAAGTTTCATAAAGCATGACGGCACGCCGTCTTTTACGACAGCTTACCTTAGGATATTCCAGACCTCCTCTATCGTTAATACTATATAGGTATGTGCCTGCCACCGAGGACCAGCACTTTTGTTTTGATTCCGGGTATTGCGAGATGGAACTCGTCAGAGTATATGTCACAAACATGGACAGCAATCTGAAGAGTGAAAATTAAGAATACCGCGCTTTTTGTTTTTGGCAGAGTCCCGTTCAATCCCATCCCAACGTGATCCTTATTCTAGCAAAGACATACTGCCTTAACACATGCCTACTCATAGTCTCGTAGAGTCATTGGAAATGTACTTTTTACAAGTCACCTCTCACATCACGATCAGATGCAAGGTTGATAAGCACTACTGTGACCGGGAGTGCACCAGCGGTAATGACATGGCACTGCAAGTGGCGAGACACTTGATCACACAACGCGTCGAGGCCTATCAGGCGCTGTCAATACTCAACCTTGAGAGAGACTTGGTCGAGAATTTGTCTTGGCAGATGTCGTCCGACAATGCCTCCGACGCCGTGAGTAAGCGCCCATTGACAGCTCAAGGGGTCATGAAGCCACCAAAAGGTGTGTTCACCTAAGCCAAGATAAGAGTACCCACCTCTTTGCTGGTATGGCATATAAATAGTGTCAGGGTTGCGAGGACATTGAGCCTCTCAGCGGGGATCAATACGCGTCTCTATCAATCACCTAGTCCGAACGAGCGTTTCAGCTCCACACATCTCTCCTCAAGTGCTCTGTAGTAGCAATTTGCCCACATCATGCCTTCATCGTCGGAGCAGACACTGATCGTCACTGGTGCGAATGGATTCGTGGCCGGCCACATTATCAAAGTAGCTCTGGAAAAGGGATATAATGTCAAAGGTGCTGTCCGCACCGACTCATCAGCAGCTCAGCTCAAGGCAACATTTCCAGCGTACTCGTCACAACTCTCGACCACCATCGTCCCGAGCATCACCGACGTCGAGAGCTTCAAGGACGCTTTCGGCCAGGGTGTCACGGGGGTCATCCACACCGCGTCCGTGAGTACCATTTTCCCCATCCTACTGTCCTCATCCGGCATGCTTTTGAATGCTCCAGAATTCATCGTTTTGGAACCTGTAACAGGTGAGTAACACTTATTCATCAGCCCTTCGTGTTTGACATAAAGGACACGCGGCGCGACCTCCTCGACCCAGCCATCGACGGCGCCGTCACAATCCTCGAAGCAGCCGCGCGCTACGGGGCCGGCACCGTCCGCCGCGTTGTCACAACCGCCTCGTTCGCGTCCAACCTGGATCTTCTTGCCGGTAAGCGGCCACATTACACGTACACGGAGCAAGATTGGAACCCGATGACGTACGAGGAGGCCACGACGGCCGACCCGACGGCGGCGTAGTGCGCTTCCAAGGCGCTGGCCGAGAGGAGCCAGTGGGACTGGATGGCCGCCAACAAGCCGGAATTCGACCTTGTGGCGCTCTGTCCAGCTTGGGTCTTTGGCCCGCACGTTGCGCCGCCCTCCCGGGGCCTGAAAGGGATCAATCAGTCGAGCGCCGCGCTGTGGCGCATGGTCGACCGCGACGAGCTGCCGGGGATGGACTTCATGGGCTTTGTGGATGTGCGTGACAATGCGCGTGCGCACGTCGCTGCGTTTGAGACGCCTGAGGCTGGTGGCGAAAGGTTCATCCTCGCGCATCATTTTGATTACCAGAGCGTTGCGGACGCCGTGAGGGAGAGCATCCCCGAACTGACCGAACGCATCCCCACGGGTACCCCCGGATCGGGCTGGCGGGAGCTGGAGAGCGGTGAGGTGTATTCCATGGATACTAGCAAGGCACAGAGAGTTCTTGAGGTTGAGTATACCCCGTTCAGCGTGAGCATGAAGGATTCTTTTCTTGAGTTGCTTGAGGCCGAGAGAAAGACTGTGAACTGACTGGGCGTTGAACAGAGATTGGATGGAGCGAGATCGGATCTTAACACGATTGCTTGATGCATTCTTCATAGTCTGTTAAATTACATCATTTCACTTGATTTGATACAGAACATGAGCAACAGAACGACAATGATACGTATTTGAATAGCAGGAATCGCGCTCCTACCTTTGTCACGACCCCTGCCTCTATGACAGTGCGGCACTGATATACTGCTTAGTATTTCCAATGTTGATTGAAACTTCTGGTCTTCGGTCTGATTTGCAAGCAGTAACTAGAATCCGTCTCAGCCTGAGCCTTTTGTTTCTGGCCATATCCGGCTAAGTACACAATGGCCCCTGGAGCCCTGTTACTTTGAGTGAGGCCGCAGTTCAAATGCGATCAAGGGTGGGATATGCAATACTTGTCAGCACGAGCTGTGAGGTAAGTGATCTACAATATTTCTGTTCCGCTCAGAACTCCCTGTGCACCAGCTAATGTGTTAGTTGCAGTACAGTGTGTGGTTGCTTGGAGCGTTTTATACAGACAGGCGCGAACCATTTCAATGTGATCGAGCCTTCAATGATCTAAGATAGCTAGCTTCCTGAATCAATCCATGACTTGGGTTGGGACAAGTTCTCGAAGGTAGACCGGGGCGGATGCTGCACACCAACAAATGGATACGGTATTTCACGTGCTATACTGATGCATTAAGATAGTGAGCACAAGAATGACTGTAACATCTGCAATCGCTACTAAGTTCAGTGAGGTGGGAATAAACTTTCGCTTCCTGCTCCGATCTGTCAGTTTCCCACCTGCGTCCCAGCCCTTCCCAGCCCCGTGTGAGCTACTGCTCAGCGCAGTCTCTGATTGGTTCAGACTCCGTGACGCACAACCTTGGAAGGCTGCGCATGTAAGATGCCTCAAGAGGGTGTCATGGAAGTCAATTGAGAGCCGTGCAAGTCAAAAAATTTAATTTCTAATGGTTCAATGAAACATTATTAAGTGCGGATAAATCCTGCTAGTGTTTCAATGTTCATCTCTAGCCTCTTTCCTTCAGTGGCTGCTCCGGTGAGAAGAGTAAAGGCGCCGCGATGGCTATGCCGGGGACGGTCCTGGTAAGTAATAAGCTGTCGCACTTAAAACGTCTGGAAGCCTCACTGGAGATGCCACGAATAGGAAAACAAAAAAAGTTCTTTACATACCCTTATGTCTGGGTGGTCTTGTGGTCTCTCCGGACACCCCTTGGGAGCAAGGTGGCCACTCACCACACTCAGTACACTGAGTGTAGTGTAGTGCGTGTAAATAAGCCCACTACACCCACTACACTGAGAGCAAAAACAAAGCTACTATTATACTATAAAGCCTAGTATGTGTAATATAGTAGGCTTTAGTGTAAATAGGTAGGTATATAGACCCTCTTTCTTCTTCCTTCTTTCTTTCTCCTCTTTTCTCTTTATTTAAAAAAAGAAGCTAATTAATTTACTAAGTTTTACCTTAAACCGCTTTACCCCCCTCTTATTTATATTTTACTTATTATATTATACCTATTTATACTAAAAGGCTATCTACTATATTTTATTTATACTAAAGCTAAAGTATTTATATTCTTATTATATTATAAAGCCTAGTAGATATTACATAGTAGACGGCCACCTTGCTTGGGAGGCATGTGTGGATTTAGAAAGGATATAGGTGTTAATGGGAGTTTACTGTAAGTTATAATATATTCTCAGAGAATCACGTCGAGACCACATTGCTTTTTACCGTGTGACTGATTTCCCGAGCCAGCCTTGGGCTACTTTATATTTCGACAGGTCTCGTCTGCAGCGCTTCCAGAAGCTGGCCTCGACTAGCCTTATCTACCTAGGTATACAACTGCCATGAGATTATCTTTGTATTGTTTTAGGCCTAGGTTTACAGACAGCTATATTTTACATATTTACCATTAACACTACTCTATATCATCTAACTCCGGGTCTTTGAGCGTTCACCGCTATGTGAAGGAACTGTCTACAGCTCTCTAGGAGTATAAACACGGATGAAAAACGAAAACACTTACATATGTCTCGGAATTGGTCCTCTGGCACTACTCAATGTGATGTCGTACCTCCATTCCATGGGCGAGCGTACCGGTTCGAGGACTCAAGAGAGAGGGTTACACTTAAACAAGAACATGTTTTCCTATGGACTACGATAGTATACATAAACATGCAAGGTTTCTAAATTGATCCTGAAAGCTTGAAACACTTTGGTATGAAATCAGTGCCATCAGCCAGCTAGGATCAAACCCTTCAGCTAGTGACAGTACTCTGCAGACAGATACCCAAGTCTTTGGGCACAGACATCGCTGTGTCCACATTCTACTGGGATTAGAGTACTCTCATAGGGCGGCAGAGTGTGCAATTTTACATTCCGATATGCCGTATTTTAAAATATGACATAATTTTCAAGTCGAGAGATACCAGTGAGTGGTTGGGTGTCGGGCAATTTGCACGATTCAACACCTAATCTTCACTCCAGTATACATAGGCAAAGCTGCGCTAGAGGAGTCCGGAAGAACTTTCAACAAGTCGATCTTCTACGTCTATCTCTCTTGTGTGTCTGAATACCATATTTCTCATGGTCGTCAACGCTGAGCTCAGACTTCTGCATCAGCATGCTTGAAATAGACCTTGGACGAGACAGGCCGCATGCCATTGTTGAGACCCGTGGACAGATTCGGGATTTAAGAGATCAAACACATGCAATATCTGTTCTGTTTCCCCTTGAAATATCCAACTAGAGATATCGACCGGCTCCTGCGTTTGGCATCTCACTGCTCCAGCAGCTTAGGTAGTGTCTGCTGCCCCTAAATCTGGTGCTTTTCAGACGGGCAGAAAGGGGTAAGTCAAGTTGGACTCACATGCAAGTACGTCGCAGGTATGGGCGCTTTGCTCCGTCAAGCCAATCGCATGCTCTGTGCTGGATGCTCGAAGGAGGAACAAGTGAAGCCAAGGGCAATTGCGCGATGCTAACATTACGCGGCACCTGCTATTTCCACAGGCAGGAGGCAGGTATGGTGGGGACGGCGAAGGCGGCTGGTAGGTAATAGTTACTGTAGCCAAAAAGGCATAAAAACAAGGCGTGTCCTCCCCTCTGAGATCACCGGATCCGCATCGCGATTGGAGCTTGGTTTCTTGGGACTGGACAGAGGCTGGGAGCAGGAGGGTCAGCTCTTGACGGCAACGAGCTTTGCTCGGGTTTCCGCTATATGGCCACAGCATCTGTTAGGTAGTGGACTACGTAGGCAGTGCTTACTGCCAACTTCCTGAGGGATGGACATCCTACAGAACAACCTCTCATAAAATAACCCCCTATAGAATGTAAAATAACCTCTCATAAAATAAACTCCTATAAAATATAGACTTACCTCTTACAAGATAGGCTTTCTGTAGGATAGCCTCTTACATAATAGCCTCCTTCCGGAGAATCTCCTGTGGGGAAACTTCCATAGAATAAATTCCTATAGGATAACCAGACAGAAGGCAGGTAAGCCATATTATATCCGTGATGATGTTCTTGTGTTTTGGAATGTGGCTGTGTTATGGTAATAATCTATGTGATTTTAATGGTCATGGTGTCTGGTGAGGCAATAGCTGAGCATGGTGGGCAAGAGTCAAGACACATGGGTACTGCCAATTTGGGTTAGGCCGGCAGGCACCTCCTGGGCCCGTGCTAGGTAAGCTCTGGTGGTGGTTGCAGGGGGGTAATAGCACCGGATTTTTTTTTGGGCCAAGGCAGAGGCATGGTCATTGTGCACAAGTGAGTCAAATTGGTCAGATCCCACATCGACATCAATACCTCCAGTAACTTCACGACAGCTATCTGGACGGACCTCGACCCCATTGTCTGCCAACCAGTATCCCACCAAAACCGACATCCAACACGAGCGTGACACCTGCTGATCCCATTACGCTGTCCTGATCTCACGACACGAAAGGAAGACCGACCCCCGTCGATTACCCCGCCACCACATCACTCCCATCATCATCACCATGTCGGCAAACGGCGAGATTGATAAATTCGGAAACGACGTCGCGGACTCCGGCGACGAGTCGTCCGCCTCTGAGGCTGGCCAGGGACTCTCGGACCACGAAGTCGAGGACAAGAAGCCTCTCAAGCCTGCCCTGAAGAAGACCGCCCCAGCGCCCGTCGTTGAGAAACCATTCCTGCCTCCTCAGACCGAGCCAAAGGACCTCGACGTGTCCACACTGTCCCCCCTCACACCAGAGATCATCGCGAGGCAAGCAACGATCAACATCGGCACCATCGGCCACGTCGCTCACGGAAAGTCCACCGTCGTCAAGGCCATCTCGGGTGTCCAGACTGTCCGATTCAAGAACGAGCTGATCCGCAACATCACCATCAAGCTTGGTTACGCCAACGCCAAGATCTACAAGTGCGATAACCCCGCGTGCCCAAGGCCCGGCTGCTTCAGGAGTTACAGCAGCGACAAGGAGGTTGACCCTCCCTGCGAACGGGATGGATGTGAGGGTAGATACAGGCTGTTCAGACACGTCTCGTGAGTCACCCGCGCCACACCATGCGCTCCCAAGATGTGACCGAAGGCTAAGCTAACCCGCTGTTCCACCAGCTTCGTCGACTGCCCAGGTCACGATATTCTCATGAGCACTATGTTGTCGGGAGCCGCCGTCATGGACGCCGCGTTGCTGCTCATCGCTGGTAACGAGTCTTGCCCTCAGCCCCAGACTTCCGAGCATTTGGCCGCTATCGAGATCATGAAGCTCGACAATATCATCATTCTCCAGAACAAGGTCGACTTGATGAGGGAAGAGGCCGCAAAGCAACACCACGAGTCCATCCAGAAGTTCACCCGAGGCACAGTCGCTGCCGAGTCGCCGGTCATCCCCATCTCCGCCCAGCTGAAGTTCAACATAGATGCCGTCCTCGATGCCATCGTCAACACAATCCCAGTTCCCCCAAGGGACTTCACCAGGGACCCCCAGATGATCATCATTCGATCCTTCGACGTCAACAAGCCTGGTGCGGAGATCGAGGAGCTCAAGGGTGGTGTCGCCGGTGGCTCTATCCTGCACGGTGTGCTCAAGCTTGGTGACGAGATCGAGATCCGACCAGGTATCGTCACCCGCGACGACAAGGGAGACCTCAAGTGCACGCCCATCTTCAGCCGGATCGTGTCGCTCAACTCCGAGTCCAACGACCTGAAGTACGCTGTTCCTGGAGGTCTGATTGGTGTTGGAACGCTCATCGACCCTACGCTCTGCCGTGCCGACCGTCTTGTTGGTCACGTCTTGGGTCTCAAGGGACGCCTGCCCGAGATCTACTCCGAGATCGAGGTCAACTTCTACCTGCTCCGTCGCCTCCTCGGTGTCCGTACTGCGGACGGCAAGCAGGCCAAGGTCGAGAAGCTCGCCAAGAATGAAGTCATCATGGTCAACATTGGGTCCACATCAACAGGTGCCAAGGTGGCCGCCATTAAGAAGGATGCCGCGAAGCTAATCCTGACATCCCCTGCCTGCACGAACATTGGAGAGAAGGTTGCCCTTTCCAGACGTATTGAGAAGCATTGGCGTCTGATTGGTTGGGCCACCATCGCCGCTGGCAACACTCTGCAGCCTAGCACAAACTAGATGCATGAAATCTTTCATTGAGGAAGGTTGAAAATGTTCACAGGTAGCGAGATCTAGCCGGCAAGGACCATGAGCCCCGTGGGCAAAGTTCTCAGCGGAGAGATCCATCGAGGTGGTTTGCCTTCCTACGGGCTATGCAGCGAAGTCTGTGAAGTAGGAAAGCTACTCTCGGGAGGGGCTGACAGCAAGGGGTTCCCAAGATGAAGTGCCGACAAGATAACGTCGTGACCAGGCTAGAGATATTGAGACAGAAGCGTTGGCCATTACACGTATGGAGAAGAGATGGAGATACCGTAGTTGGGGTCAGTGACAAAGGCAGGGCTACATGGCAGTCCTTTACAATGTCTACACGCAGACATGCTTAGGAATACAGAAAAGTTCACATTCATACCGCGCACTTCTTAGCGCTGTAGCTGCAATAATGTATGTATTAAAATCCTCAACTTCATCAGCAGACTTCTGGATGAAAGTTGCTCTTCTGCCCGGGAGACTTGCGGCCCAAAACACGTAGCCGTCGAGCCTGACGGGGCTCCCGAAATGCTATTACAGCAGACCTATGCTGCTCCGAGTGCCCAGACCCGCTTCTGATATCTAATGCCCGCCAGTCATTTTAGTCATTCCCGTCCCTGAAACATGTGATTCTCTTTACTTCCTCGTCTTGCGGGCGTGCTTCACCAGGTTCTCGATGACCCCCTCGAACGCCTCCCTCTCCCCAATCTGCTCGTCCGTCCGTTGCTGCCAGTAGTCCAGGACCGCCTTGGCGGTGCCGTCCAGGCCCTCGAGCCTCTTGACGTGCTCCTTGAGCTCGGCGTCCGTCATCCCGTCCAGGGCCTCGTCGGTCGTCGCGCACAGCTGCTTCGCGGCCACCAGGTCGAACTCGGGCGGCGGGGCCTTGCGCTTTGTCCCGGTGCGCGCTCCGCCTCCTCCGCCTCCCCCGCCACCCCCGCCACCCCCTCCACCGGTCCCGCCCCCTGAATCTGATGGACTGCCGCCCTCCTGTCCTGCCTGGCCGGTCTTGATTCGAGAGGGGCCCTTGGACCCGGATCTGCGAGAGTCGTTGGACGTTCTGGGTGAGTGGACTGAGGGCAAGACTAGTTTCTTCTGTTTTGATGCGGGCAGGATCTCGTCTAGGTCGACGGGTACACCAAGAGACACGAGGAAAAGCCGCCTGATGCGCGAACGAATCCAGTCGGGGGGTTGAAGCGGTGGTGGAGCGACTAGTTGGGACCAGAGAGAGGCGGAGCGTGGAGTGAAGAATATAGGGTTGTCTTTTGGTGGTGGTGTTATTGTGATGCCCTCATCTTCTGCCGTTGTGGGGAAGAGGGCATTGAGGTAGGGTTCTGTGGTGTTGAAGATGTCGTCCGTGTCCATGCCGTCGAAATCCGGTATGGGCTGCCACGAGTAATCAGCATGGGTCCCGGGACTTGAAACAGAGAGTTCGTATGAGAGACCACGTACGAACGACAAGGGCTGCACAGCCGGTGCTGATGCTGGAGCTGGAGGGGCAGCGGGCGTTTCGGGCTCCTGGAAACCATCGTCAAAGTCGCCGAAGTCCGCGTCGTCATCACCGTCCTCGAAGTCGTCAAAGTCATCCCCGAAGCCATCATCAACGGCACCATCGTGACTGGCAACAGAGGACTTTCTTCTTGAGCGGACGGACTGTGGCGAGGACAATGCTGGTGATATTGGTTCATCATCTACAAAAGAAATGCTCAGCACTTGTGGGCCTTTTCGAGAGGAGGATCAACTACGCTTTCGTACCCTTTCCCTCTTCCCCATCCGACGACCCATCAGCCTTGAGAACAAGATCTGCCGGCGTGTCCGCCGTGTACTTCTTCTCCGGATGGGACTGTTCCTCCGTATTGCCGTCGCTCTCCTCAACCACAGTCTTGGGGATGGGACGGCCGCCAGGAGTGGGTGATCTGAGCTCTTCCTCCTCTTGACCCGCCTTCTGCTCCTCGGTGACAACCGCTATCTCATCCGGCTCAGCATCCTCCTGCCGCAACTTGTACGCCTCCGTCCCGGGGACTTCGCCATAGGAAGGCTCATTGCTGGTCTTCTCCACTCGAAGCTTGGGAACAGGGGAAGCACTTGGGCTGTGAGGGGCGGACTGAGCGTCAGAGAAGTGGTCCTCGGAATCAGAATCTGTACAGGAACCAGTCAGAAGACGAACCCTAACAAGTAGCAGGGGGCAAAGCAAAGGGGACACGTAGGAATGAAGAAATACCTAGCTCCCGCGCTCCCGGATCTTTCGTGTCGCTCCTCTCAGGGACAGAAAGGCTTTCCCGCCTGCCAGACATGATCGGATCCTGCTGGAAAGGTAGGGCTGGGAGAAGAAGCCCCCGAGATGGCTCAGGAGATTGAACAGAAGCGTGCTGGCCGAAAGCACGTGCAAAGGAGCGATTTGTCTGGCAGTGGTTGAGGGGGCAGAGAGGGGAGGGGACAGTTGTAGCCTTCAGTCAATGTCTGGGGTAGCACTAATATACAGAAGCCGGGCCGGGGGCCAGGAGATATTCAAGGTTGTTCAGAACGTTCCAGGCTGGAAGGGAAAGTGCATGAAGTAGGGTAGAGGCCCGCGACAGGTCAATAAGGGTAGCTATCAACAGGAGACGATCGACGAATCCAGCCTCGATCCTGACGTCTCACACGGAGTCTGGACCTGATAGACCCTCGGTGACAGCAGATTGAGGGTGGGGTACTGCCTGGCACGCCGCAAGATTACTGGCAGGAGTTGCGCAGCTTGCACAGCCCAGCCTGCCCGACAGCCCAGACGGTCCGACCTTCTTGGCCATCTGCGTCCAAGCAGGACGGACCGTTTGACCATGACCGGCCTAGTCTTCACCCACATGCGGCACATGCAGCACCGACTTGAACCTTCTTTTCGCTGTAGTGATATTTCTACGTTGGAAGGCCAATACAGCAAAAGAGACAGATAAATAAGATGGTGTACGGACCCTGCAGCATGACCAGGTCGCCAAACTCAGATGGCCCAGGTCATATGTCAAGAATCGGTACCTTTACCTAAAAAGAAGCAATTCAAAGTATGAGATGATAGCTCGAAGTGCTGCTGAACATTCCGGGTCGCGCCCGGGGCTTGTTGGTTCCTCAGCACCTCAGCTCTTGGGCGGGGATATTTCAGGTCCCCCTGCCAGCTTCGCCTATTAGCGCATTTTGCTCTGGCATGGTCCATGGGCTAGAGACAGCATCCCTGCTCCAAATTTTTGGCCCAAGGTTTGGCGGCAGGCACTGGCAGCGCTTGAGCTCAGCAAGGCGCGCTAGACTTCCCAGGCTGAGAGCTGTCGCGACGACATCAACAACGCTCAATCCCCCAGACCAGCACCCGATCCTTTCGCCCACGTCCAGAGTGCAGGGCCTGAAGCACGCCTTCACCCTTATTGGAAAGCGGCTTCGTTTCCCAAGGCAGAGGCGCTCAGGTGAATACTCCAGCTGCTTTACAAACCTCCTTTGAAACCAAGGCACCAACTGACTTTGTTTCTGCCAGTCGACCAAGCCTGGATCTTCCAATATTTCTGGATATCCTGGGCATATCAACGTTGTCGCAACTCTTTCTCCCTTCCCCAGCGACTCTCTTCATATCGACTGGCCGCACTGGACTTAAACCACCCCCAATTTGCTGAAAGACACCTGCATCCAACATGTCCTTCTCCTTCGGAACCCAGGCGACCTCTGGGGCATCATCTTCGTCGACGCCCGCCGCAACCTCGTTGTTTGGTAACCAGTCCTCAACCCCATCGACGGGGTTCTCCTTCGGCAGCGCACAGAAAGACAATGCTGGAGCCGCAGGGCAACCGGCCGCGTCCGGTGGCGGTCTCTTCGGAGGGAGCAGCGCTTCCAAGCCAGCTGCCCCTTCGTTGTTTGGCGGTAACTCGACGACCAACGCACCCCCGTCCTCTGCTTCATTGTTCGGCGGTGCTGCTTCAACTGGAACACCCCCAGCCAGCAGTGGAAACTCCCTCTTTTCAGGGCTGAACAAGCCAGCTGGGTCGTCGTCCAACGTGTTTGGCGGAGGCTCGAGCACTCCAACCACTGCAGCTGGGGCCAGCTCCTCGACAGGAGCAAGTCCTTTCGGTGGTGGCTCTAGTCTCTTTGGTGGTGGCAAGCCCGCGGCCAGCTCAACACCTTCTACAAGCGCAAGCGCGGGCAATTCTTTGTTCTCAACCGCTTCAGCCGGGCAGGCGACACCGACAAAACCAATGTTTGGCGGCCTGGGATCCACCACTCCAGCTGGGGCACCTCCCTCCGACCCGGGCAAGCCAACACCGAGTCTCTTCAGCCAGCAAGCAGGTGGCCAAGGGCCCCAGACCAAGAGCCTCTTTGGCGGCGGGGCAGCGGGATCAACATCACAGACCAGCTCCAACCTCTTCGGCGGCGGATCGGCCTCCACGCCTGCGTCGCAACCTGCAGCAAGCAGCTCCGGGACGCCGAGTCTTTTCGGTGCGAAGCCTGCCTCTACTGGAGCTGCCGAAAAGCACAGCCCTTTCGCCGGTGCCTCCACCAGTGGCACCTCGACTCCATCCCTCTTCAGTGGCGGCGCAGCTGCAGCTAAACCAGCCGAGAGCAGCGGCGGCGGCGGCGGCAGTAACCTCTTTGGCACGAAGCCTGCTGCCTCAACAACGACAGCTCCCGCAAGCACCGCCGCGACGACAACGGCAGCTCCTACACCGTCTCTCTTCCCAAGTCTGGGTGGCTCTACTACTGCTACTTCGTCAGCGCCATCCAAGCCATCGTTGTTCGGTACGCCTGCGTCAACCGCCTCGACAACGGCACCTGCGGCCGCTTCGGCTCCAGCCACAACCCCTTCTTTGTTCTCAGCTACCACTACAACCGCGCCCGCACCCGCAGCGTCGTCTAGCACGGCGGCACCAGCTGCCAGTGCTGGTACACTCTTTGGCGCAAAGCCTGCTGCCACGACTACCGCCACATCGGGGACCACCACCACGTCAACGACCACCAATCCATTGGGAAGCGGAGCTCCGCCAGTGCCTGCGGATAAGGCCTCCACCCCGGGTGCGGCTCAGAACAACATGTCGGCCTCAACCATTGGCCCTCCCTCACAGCTACCCAGGCTAAAGAACAAGACCATGGACGAAATCATCACAAGATGGGCCACCGATCTTCAGAAGTACCAAAAGGAGTTCAAGGACCAAGCCACCAAAGTCGCAGCCTGGGACCGTCTCCTGGTCGAGAACGGTGAAAAGATACAGAAGCTCTACCTGCAGACTCACGACGCAGAGAAGGCCAGTAATGAGATTGACCGACAGCTGCAGTCCGTCGAGAGCCACCAAGCGGAACTGGAGTCGTTCCTGGACCGGTATGAAAAGGAGGTCGATGACATGTACTCGAAGCAGATTGGTGGCAACGAGCAGCTGGCTGGGCCTGATCAGGAGCGCGAGCGGACTTACAAGCTTGCCGAGAACCTGACGGATCGACTGGACGAGATGGGTAAAGACCTGGGCAAGATGATCACAGAGATCAATGACATCTCAGGATCACTCAGCAAGGGCAACAAACCTGATGACCCGGTAAGTCGACTATGCAGCCCTTTGGTGTTCTCCAACTATCTAAACGCTCTAACTAACCACATGTGACCTATAGCTCAGCCAGATTGTTCGTGTTCTCAACGGCCACCTCCAGCAGCTCCAGTGGATCGACACCAACGCGTCCGCACTGCAGGCCAAGGTGAACGCCGCGCAGAAGGCCAGCAATAACATGGGTAGCAAGTACGGTAACCCCGACAGCGATGCGGCGGACGGCTTTTATCGATCCTACATGGGAAGGAGGTGAGCGGCGGCAAATTGAAGGCCCATCGACCTCGACTTGGACTTAAAAGGAGGATCAAGGTGGTAGGGGGGCGGGGTTCTGGTCAGGGCCTCAGGCCATCTGGTCGCTCTCGAACCTTTTGTACTCATATTGCGGCCATGGCAGACGGGCTACTGGAAAGGCCACGATAGGCACATGATCACATACACATAGCTTGTTGTTTTGGGATGCGTCCCTCCCGAGACAGCGTATAGCAAGGGAAGATAATACGACGACGTGAATGCATGTGTTAATGTACAGTACTCCAATTTCCAGAGAGAAAGTAGTGGTCGCGGGATGGCCCTTGTGAGGCTGCTCAACGGTAGTCCTAACCCGCGCAAGAGCAGGCAGCACTGTCGGCATCATTCTGTGGTCCATGATTATTCGCCTGCCACACTATCCGGTTCGATCGTCCACCTTTCAACATATCATGCTCTCCTGGGGGTTGTCGTCAACCGCGTTTTGACTGTCTCTATCTGGCTTCGCTATGGAGGGATCCTAATCTGCTTTAGTTATGCTCGCCACCCTGCTCCTTGGTGATTTCGTCACTGTGAATAGATGCAATTAGCATCACATGTCTCCCTGACGCCGGAGGGGCAGGCTGGGCCCGGAGGGGAGTGGCCGTGACCGCGAGCGTAGCCGGGGCTGCAATTGTCGTTGCTGCCGTCGCTGCTGGTGGTGGTGTCGGGGACGTACATGTGATCCGAGAGCTGCTTCAGATGCGCCTGCTGCTCGGCCAGCTTCTTCTTGAGCTCCAGAAGCTTCTCCTTCTCACGCTGGCGGATGGCGTAGTCCTCGTTGGCCTTCTCGCGCTTCTGGAAGGCGTCACTAAAACAACCCGCCGGCAGGGCCTCACTGTTAGCCTTCCTCTTGTCCTTCTTGTTTTGAGTGCGTGTGTATGTGTGTATACGCTCGTGTGCGTGCACTATCCGCCTCGCATGATCACATCACATCCTATATACAACCCCGTACTCTCCCTTGCATGCGAGAGTATGTCGTCCATTTCGAACGCGTGGTTTGTGGTCTGACCGTGGTCCCAGCGCATCCCCGCTGTTTTTCTCGCACTCGGCGTCACCGGCGACGGAGCAACGGCCCTGTCCCACTCGGGCCGGGACCCAAAGGCGCACGGAGCCGAAACAATCGGCGGGGTCGAACCTCCGGTCCCATAGTTCTGGTGCTGGATCGGGAAGAATTTTGCAGAGGGTATTGGGGTTGATCATCTACTTACGCCTGGCCCAGGCCCTTGGGAGGAGCTCCCGTGTCACCGGCAGCCATGACTCGGGTGGAGACGGAAAAGGCTCTGGTGGTGGCAGGCCGGGTGAGCTTGGTGATGGATTGACGAAGCATCTTGACACTGTCGATGGATGCAAAGAGGAAGGGGTGTATGTCTGGGGTTGAGGATTAGCGGGGAGAGAAGGGTTACGTCTTGTGGGAGAGGGACTCACAGAGCTTCAATTGGCAGCTTGGGGAGGGTGTGACGGTGACGACGGGGTGTGGTGCGGGCATCAACCGGGAAGAGAGCTCCTACAGTAGTAGTTGGAGGGAGCTGGTGGGTGGGCCAATGACGGAATATGTCGGCTGCCTTAGGTCTGAGGCATGAAGGAAGAGAGCGGCGGGCATGGGTGGGTAGGTAGGTGCGGGTTTGGGCGGTGGGCCCGTTCCAATGCTGGATGAGAGGGCGTGGCGGCGGCAGCGGCAGCAACAAGGGTGTCCGGGGAACAGATGTCGCATCGATCTGCCTTTGTTCCGAGAGTGGCCGGCCAATGAGACTAGCAAGCCATGGGGCTGGCTTTGTAGGGCAGCTGGATCAGCAAGAAGACGGACATGATTAGCAGAAGTGGGCTCCAGAGGGTTTTCTGCCTTTCGATCTTTTCGGTAGGAAAATGTTGGATGGTATTCTGTGACTGTCCTGATGTCTGGGTTGCCTCCAGACCTTCCCAGCTAGGTACCTAGTCCGAGTCCCTGGTGGGAGACAAAATCCCCCTTGGCCAGAGCACCTGTAGCATATCTCGTTCAACAATAACAACAATATGGAGATTGGGGGATCTGGGCTTCAAGGCAATACAGCGGAATGATCTGAGTCCGGATATTTATTTACATGTCACTGCCATAATGGAAGCCATCTTGTTCAAAATTACCATGGTGCCTCCCAATCCTAGTGTACCGCTGTAAAGCCACGAGGTGGCCGTAGAAACTAAGGGCCCCTTGTAAAACGGAAGCCTTGATTTGTGACAAGGCAGGCGCTACCAGAGTCAACATAAAAGACCACACGCTGATCCAGGTGCCTAGGTACCTGGTCAGTACACCTAGTGGGGAGTTATGTAGGTAGTCAGGTAGTCTGCCACCTGGGACAACAGGGAGGTGGTTGCATGAAGTCTGGAGGGCTGGACATGTCTCATGCATCCACGACCAAAGCCCCGGGATCACATCGCAGTCACGCCATGCCGACAACCACAGCACCTAGGCCATAAAGGAGGTGTGCGGGGAGAAAACGCGTGATGGATGATAGACTGTAAGTAGAGCCTGGGCTGGCATCTGTCCACAGGATAATGACGTTGTATCACTGCACCTGTGAAAAGCAACAGTGGCAGTGCATCCCAATAGGTGTGGGAAACCAATAGGCGAAAAGCAAATAAAACGCGATTTCAATTTCCTGTCGGACAAGAGGAGAAATACACGAGAGGTAGCGACTGGCACAGCGAGATAGAGATACACATAAATAGAAACCTACCTGCAGAGATACAGATAGACAAGATAGACCAGACCCAGCCAGAGAGGACAAGGACACACGGCAGAGGTACTGTAGAATGCGCTCTCACGTGCCTCCCCAAGGGATCGGCCAATGGAGGGCGTGGCTTGTTGCTTCCCCTATTTACACCCTCATCAGACAGGCAAGTCCACGAGTAGTCTAATGAGGACAAGCAATTAGGTACATGTCGATGCAAGGCTCGCAGCAGGTGCCTGTTTGTACCCAAGACAGCAGCAAGCAGGGCTTGGTTGCTTTGCTTGGCTTGGCTTTTGCAGGTGTCAAGTGCCTGCCAGCCCAATCAATCAATCAATCATTCAGCGCCTTGTTCCCAGTGGGTGGGAGTAGGAGTGGGAGTGGGAGCAGAGGTAGAGGATGGGAGGGTGCGGGTGTGGGTGCGGGAATGAGTGGTGGTGGCCCTTGCTCGCTGGCGCCGCTGGACTGGGCTGGGCTGGGGGCTGCCGCATTGCATGATAGGACCCCCCCAATTTTCCATCCTACAACCTGTCTACCCGCAACCTCCCCCATCAACGACCTCAACCATTCCGCTTCCCACTTACTTCCCTTTCCCTCTCACATCTTGCGATAAACCACAATCCTTCTCTCGTGATTTCTTCACCAGTTAACAAAGTCGAAAACCCGAGCCACATTCCGTTTCCGTTCCTTTGCATCAGGTCAGTCGCCCTCAATCCACCCCCAAGCGTCGTTCACAATCCCCTTTCCCAAAACAAACAGTCCCCGCCCCCGACGGCATCAACCTGGCCTGGTCGCGAGATGAGTTGTCGCCTTGCATCATTGTCGTCATTGCGACCTCGCGCCTCTGCCTGTCCCAGGCCCCGATATGCCCTCCGTACACTGCAACTCTTTTGCCCCATGCTGCACCCATCCCCAGACACAAGTTCCCTGCCGCTCTCAAGGTCCGGGGAGCCCATCTGCGCTGGGACGCCCAACAGCGGCTGCTTCTGGGGTCGCCGGCCTGGCCTACACGCGCAACCCCACCGCTGAGCGGGGAGCCTCCTTTTTAGTCATGAAGTCAACCACGCGCAACAGCGCTTCAACCCCCAGCTGTCTAATAACGTGCTCACGCTGCTACTCATCTGATCTCATCACTATCATTCCATCTTTTGGCACCAACATCAACCTTATCAGCCTCACTTTGCCCTTGCGACCGCTCCCAGAGCCTTTTTTTTTTTTGCCGCCCAAGCCCGAATTCCGACTTTCAGCTGACAATAGCCCGCGCCTTAGACTTCCAACTCCGACAAAATGGGTCACGAGGATGCTGTTTACCTGGCCAAGCTCGCCGAGCAGGCTGAGCGCTACGAGGGTATGTACCACGTCGAACACAACCTGGCATCCGATGGCCCGCGCTGACTTGAGATGCAGAGATGGTCGAGAACATGAAGATCGTCGCCTCCGAGGACCGTGATCTGACCGTCGAGGAGCGAAACCTGCTCTCCGTCGCCTACAAGAACGTCATCGGTGCCCGCCGTGCCTCGTGGAGAATCGTCACGTCTATTGAGCAGAAGGAGGAGTCCAAGGGCAACAGCACCCAGGTGACGCTGATCAAGGAGTACCGTCAGAAGATCGAGGCCGAGCTTGCCAAGATCTGCGAGGACATTCTGGAGGTTCTGGACCAGCACCTGATTCCTTCCGCTAAGACCGGGGAGTCCAAGGTCTTCTACCACAAGATGTAAGGACCACGCGCGCGGGCGTTTGCTCTGGCTCAGCCGCTGATAATTACAATAGGAAGGGCGACTACCACCGCTACCTCGCCGAGTTCGCCATCGGCGACAAGCGCAAGGACTCTGCTGACAAGTCCCTTGAGGCCTACAAGGCTGCTACCGAGGTTGCTCAGACCGAGCTTCCCCCCACACACCCCATCCGCCTGGGTCTTGCCCTGAACTTCTCCGTCTTCTACTACGAGATCTTGAACGCTCCCGACCAGGCCTGCCACCTGGCCAAGCAGGCTTTCGATGACGCCATTGCTGGTAAGCTCACGATCACAACTCGGCCGCAGCCACCTGATTATACCTCCATCGATACTAATTAAATCAACAACAGAGCTCGATACCCTGTCCGAGGAGAGCTACAAGGACTCCACCCTCATCATGCAGCTGCTCCGCGACAACCTGGTAGGTTCTTTTTCTGCACCTCTACCAGGGGCAAAAGCTAACGTTGGCTTAGACCCTCTGGACCTCGTCCGATGCTGAGGCCGCCCCTGCCGCGTCGAATGCCGCCGCCGCCGAGGCTCCCGCTGCCTCGGCCGAGGAGAAGCCCGCAGAGCCTGCTCCGGAGGAGCCCAAGGCTGCCGAGTAAGGCGAGGCATCGCGCATTTTCCCTCTATCGTCGTGACCGGATTGGTTTACAATGCTTGATCCCCCTGGAGGAAATCGGTGTCATTGGAGTGCGGTTTCGGAGAAATCAAAGAAATGCGGCATGGTTTACTCGACGCAAATACACAAAGACGGACGATTTTGAAGTCATCCACCACGGGGCTAAGAAGCATTTTGGAGTTTCTCTCTCTTCAAATCGCTCTTATTTAGACTCTAATGACGGAAGGACCACGATCGTCTGGACAATAAAGCTGACTTGACTTTACTCTGCCTTTTTTTTTTACACTGATGGTTTTTAATGGCCTTTCTCATTCATTACTCCCGACTTACACAGTCTAGGTAGTTTATCTGAATGAGTACCTTCTGCCTAACTCCCATCCTGAGGATGTCCGCTGTGCCAACTCGTGCCTGATCTGAAATGATTGCCCCGTCTCACAACCTGTAGTAGGCTTGGCATGCCAACGCGTGGTTGTTCACGTGAATTGGGCGAAGCGCGTCGCGATATGCCTGTATCAATCAACAGTCGGCTGCGAGCGCAAGAGTCGACACAGCAAAGACTGCGTGCTGAGCTGCGCTGCCCTCATCTGTGCATCAGAAGCGCCTGGTTAACGGATGCAGGTGGTTGGATTTAAATTCGTCCCATGCAACGCTCAACTTCAGCCCGTTTGGCCCGTTGACTGCGCCGCGTGGCCCCTAGACGCTTCACGTGCGACCTCATCCTTGCTGCCCACACCATCTCCGAGGACACCACCACCACCAACTCTTTCACCCTTGCCGTCGTCATCGCCAATACCGCCGCCGCCGCCGCCAACGTCGTCAACGTCGTCAACGTCGTCCTCGACGACGGCGAAGCAGACCCTCAGCCACAGGCTGCAGTCCTGGCACCCGACGACCAACTCGCCCAGATCCCCAGCCTCCTCCAGGTCATCCTCGCCGAAGGCAAACCCCTGGTCGTTGCCGCACCGGCAGCCGCGGTGCCAATGCGTCGTCGCGCGGGCTGCGTCCTCGGTGTAGTCCAGGTCGTCGAGGTCCACCGTCTCTATCCCCGTCTGGAAGGTTGTGCTGGTGTCGCGACTGCCGTCTGCGGATGGTGCAGTGGGGTTGCGGGTGAGGGCGAGGTGGCGGTCGTAGGCGGTGCGTTCTCCCTGGTGTGAAAGGGTGGTGTATGCGCGGGTTATCTGGTCTACTGTTGGGGGAGGTGATGATGATGTTGTGTTTGTTGCTGTTGTTGCCGTCCCTGCCCTGTGGGGCGTGTTGGTCTTATCCGGGTGGTGGCGGAGGAGTGCACGGTGGTAGGCTTGCTTTATGATCTTGGGGATCTGGTCTTTATTTGAGTCCTCAATTAAGCTCTTCGGTATGGCCAGGACCTCATAGTGGGTTGGTTCGGTCATTGTAGACGGCGATGCTCTTGTTGGTCGAGCAAGCTGGTTGGGAAGATAATCTCATTTGCGCTTCGTAATGAAGATTTTCTCTAGGTGGAAAATATAGGTCACGTGCTACGCTCCTCGATTGGTCTCATTGGGGGAAACGAGGCCTTGAAGTGCCTTGAAAATGTTCAGGACAAGACATGTGTGCAAAAAGAGTGGCCAGTTTGTTGGGTCGCTTAAGCTGTGAAGCCTTTCGAAGTGTGAAGCTATCCCGTAACTCAGGGGTGGGTGCCGCAGCTTTAGTATTCGACGAGCTTCGGTCACATATGGGTCAGAGACAGTCACGAATCCAGCTGTCGCATGCCGTTGGATCTTGCTTGCATGTCTGGTGGCATAGTATCATCGTGTAAAAGTGTAGTTTTGTTACATCTCCGTACATCATCAAGGACAGCCACATCATGACCCTGCTCCTCATTTGGGCCATTTGGTCCAGTTCTTCCTCCCGACCTGCAAGACACATTAGCAATAACCCAGGATTGAAAATTCCATACCAGAACACGTACCGCTTTCCATTCCCGGATGAGAGCCGGCATCTTGAGCATGGCTTCTCTCCTCTTTTCCATCCTGGTGTACCATGGTTAGCCCAGATCCCGCCCGTAACCGCCGCGCTCAGCAGCCAGACCTCCAGTACGTACTTGGTGGCCAACTGTCTCTCGTGGATCTTTCCTTTGACCTTCTGGTCCACACCTGTTCCCTTCACCCTCAGGCCAAATTCGACACGGTGCTTCAGCTGCTCCTCGGTCTTCTTGGGCGTGAAGGGCAGCAGCTCCTCGACACCGTTCTCGCGCGCAAGCTTCACCAGGTCTGCCTGTCTCCTGAGCGAGTACACCGGGTTGTGAATCTTGCCCGTCGGGTGGAATTTCTGGGGCAGAAACGGGTTCCGCCGTTCTTCTTGATATCCGGTGCTGGGGTATTCACCATCCGGGCGAGGGTTGAGGATCTGGGTCGGCGGGTAGCGCGCGAAGAATCGCTGGAGCTTGGGAGGTAGCGTCTTCGCTAGGTTGACGTATTGTGACACGTTGGTGGTCGCCATTTTGTGCTGTCTCGGCCGCCCTCCTCCTCCTGAGATGCGGACGTTGAATGGCTGTAGAATTGGGTTGGTAGGTCTGATGCGACTTCGAGTACCGACTTGCACTTCAAAATTCGGCCCACGGGTTGGGCGGCAGGCAAGGCGATCGGATCCAGAATGCAGGAGGTCCATGCCGGCTGACGCTCCGGTGGTCCGTGCATAATTAGCTCCTCCGGCTGCTGAGCGGAGCTTGGTTCGCTGCGCACTCTATGGCATCTTGATCTACATGTTTCCCATGCAGTAATTGGTCACTCGCCTTCTATTTGTTCTCACCTGTTCTAACTAGGAGCCGCTGCTTCATCAGAAGCCCTTCCCTGACATTGTCAGATTAAAAGCTCCGCCCAGAGGAGCCTATCGCAGGCAATAGCTACCGCTACGCTTGTTACTGTTAACTTCCTCAGAAGGCTTCCAAGCTAGCAAGAGTTGCAGTAACACACTTGAGGTGGTAAAATAGCCAACACGACCAGGATGCCATTCCACACAGGTCATCCTCGCACAAGAGATTCTCCTGTACATGATATCTTTATAAGATCTTTCCCCAGGTGTCCGCTACGCGGCCACAACATCTACTATGGCATTGCAGACCGACCACCAGGCAGTACTTACCATCAAACCTCCTATAGAATAATCTCCTACAGAACAACCTCTGACAGAACAACCTCCTAATAGATAATATCTTCTTACAGGATCACCTCCTATAGAATAACCTCTTACAGAATGACCTCATGTGGGATAGCCTCATATAGGATAGCTTCTTATAGAATGACCTGTACAATAACCTCCCACAAGCAACTGCCATTTCGCACTACAAGTCTTGACATTGGGCCCTGCCCAGTGCTGTCAAGCTGTCAAGGTTGAAGCCATCTCAAGCTACCAGCTCTAGTTTGAAGCCGTCGAGCACTATGTTAAAGTGCCTTTACTATGTGACTCAGGCTACATGTGAGCACATATTGCCCAAAATTGACAATAGATAAAGCTGCGATGCCCCCAGAAATATCTGGATCTGCCCAAACACACAACCATCAAAGCTTTGTTCCTCCATACCTAGGTACTATTTGAGAGCATTCAGTCAGCCTGCAAGACCGACACTACAGCACGACTTGACCCAGTGCATGCAGTCAACACCTGGAATCACCTGGACAGGCAACCTTGCTCCTTTGCTTCAAACATCAGTCAATAATATCGGTGGTCATGTGCTGACTGTCCTATACAACTTAGATGACTTGAAGCCAAGATCTCGTCTACTGACTGCATGTAGCAGAGCCACAAGGCTTGGGATTAGTCTGATAAGGCGATAAGGCGATAAGACGCACAGGCCATCCGGGGGTGGCTTAAGTGCTGCAGCGGCCACCCATGACTTTAATCAGCCAAAGCCAAACCCTTGACAAACAGCATTCCACGATGGAGGCAACGACGAAGAAGAGGAAGGCCCCGCTCGACCTCGAGGAGCTTATCAGGAAGAAGAAAGAGGCCGATGCGGCCAAGAAGCCTCGTTTCATACCGAAAGCCGAAAGGCTAGCGCTACAGGCCAAGAAAGCCGAGGAGGAGAAGTTGCAAGAGGCCGAGAAGGAGCGTGAGCGGAAAGAAGCCCATGAACGATCCAGGAGAGAATTTTTAGCCCGGAGCGACCCAAGACACCAGAGCAACTCGAACTCGATACCCACCGGCCCCAAGGCTATGCGCCACAATGGACAAGCGAACGGTCAAGTGAACGGTGACAGGAAGAAGGATGCAGAGGCAAAGGGAAACCAAGGCAAAAGTCGCTGGGAGGAAGACGAGGAGAGGCTCCGTACGGAGCGATACATGGGTCCTCCGGTGAACGAGAGTACCTTCTCAGCGAACAAGAAGCGAAAGAGGACAGGAAACAAGTTCAACTTCGGATGGGACGACTCAGAAGACACCAGCAAGGAACACGATCCTATATATGCCCAAAAAGCCTCGTCACTGATCGGCTCGGCTCGGCTGGCTGGTTTCGGAGACGAGGCGAGAGAAGAGAACGCGAGAAATTTTGCCGCAAAGCTGGCGCAAAGGGACCCTCAGCGGGCAAAGGAGTATCTGGAACAATTCGAGGCGGCGCAAAAGAAGCTGGCAGCCCGAAGCACTCTTGGGAGGCACTGGTCAGAGAAGGCGCTCTCCGAGATGCGCGAGCGAGACTGGCGTATTTTCAAGGAGGATTTCGACATTTCTACGAAAGGAGGAGCAATTCCAAACCCAATGCGGAATTGGGGCGAGTCGGGCCTGCCGAAAGATATACTCGATGTTATCAAGCAGGTGGGCTACGACGAACCTTCGCCTATCCAACGAGCCGCGATTCCTATCGCTCTACAGGCGCGTGATCTGATCGGAGTGGCGGTGACAGGTTCGGGAAAGACTGCAGCATTCCTTCTCCCTCTGCTGGTCTACATCCGCAGCCTTCCGGCGCTCGACGAGTACAACAAAGCCAACGGCCCCTATGCTCTTATTATGGCGCCAACTCGTGAACTCGCCCAGCAGATTGAATCAGAGGCCAAGAAATTCGCAGAACCTCTGGGCTTCAACACAGTCAGTATCGTTGGTGGACACTCTCTTGAAGAGCAAGCTTTTGCTCTGAGGAACGGTGCCGAGATTATCGTTGCGACGCCAGGTCGTCTCAAGGATTGTATCGAGAGACGTCTACTGGTTCTGTCACAGTGTTGTTACATCGTCATGGACGAGGCAGACCGCATGATTGACATGGGCTTTGAGGAGGACCTGAACAAGATCCTCGATGCTCTTCCCGTCACCAACGAGAAGCCGGACACGGAGGAGGCCGAGAATGCGCTGCTGATGAAGCAGAATATCGGCATGAAGGACCTCAAATACAGGCAGACCATGATGTACACGGCCACCATGCCTGATGCCGTCGTGAATATCGCCAAACGGTACCTCCGACGGCCAGCCCAAGTGAACATCGGCAACGCTGGCGAGGCCGTCGACACAGTCGAGCAGCGGGTTGAGCTCATCAACGGGGAGGACAAGCGCAAGAAACGCCTCGGAGAGATCCTTCACTCGGGCCAGTATGATCCGCCCATCATTGTTTTCGTCAACATCAAACGAAACTGCGACACGGTCGCGCGTGACATCAAGCGACTCGGTTTCAACGCCGTCACGCTTCACGGCGGCAAGAATCAGGATCAGAGAGAGGCGGCATTGGAATCTGTGCGCAAGGGTGAATCGAAGATTCTGGTGGCGACGGATCTCGCCGGACGTGGTATCGACGTCCCGGATGTCTCGCTTGTCATCAACTTCAACATGGCGCCGAGAATCGAGGCATACACCCATCGTATCGGTCGTACGGGTCGTGCGGGCAAGAGTGGTGTTGCCATCACGTTCTTGGGAAGTGAAGACGATGAGGTCAAGTATGATCTGAAGCAGATGATCATGAAGTCACCGATATCCAAGGTACCGGATGAACTGAGAAGGGATCCGGCTGCTCAGCAGAAACCTGTCAGGGCCGGGGGTCGTAAGACAGAGGCACTTGGAGGGAAGGCTTGGTAGATAGATATCCTAAGTGCTTCCAGCAGACTTAAGCTACGTAGCCCTCGAGAATATGCATTCTTCTCAAAAATACCATTGACTTGATCTTTACTGTTAGAACTTACAAAACCAGTATAGAGGCCTTCCCACAAGAGGTTTTCCAAAAGGAGGCTATTCTATAGAAGGTTAATCTATAGGAGGGTGATTTAAAGGAGGTTATTCTATAAGAGGTTATTCTATTTTCTATGGGAGGCTGTTCCATAGGAGGTTTTCTACAGAGGGTCTATCCCATAGTAGGTTTAGCAGTGATCACTGCCCAGACTGCATAGGTGGTTCACCATACCTAGGTGCATGGCGATGTCGGTCGTAGCCACCTAATTCCTTAGTTTGAGTGTATCGTGCTGCAGCTCCAATCTATGCTGCCGCCGTCCCATAGCTAAAGTCCGGGACTACCAAAGACTAAGGTTTGTTACCCTTTGTTATCCTGTCTTACTCGAAATTCTCTTTTAAACAACTATATATAATGGCAAACCTCGGAGCATGATGAAATTTCTGCCATTCAGCATCCCATCACTCTCAATCTGGAATAATGGGTCAGGCCATCACGCGTTTCTTCAGAAGGCTGAGTCCCTTTCAGCCCCTACCTACGTTATCCGTACCGTCTTGGCTATTACCATGCGCGGCTTGTCATCAACCGCCACCTTTATGGTCCCGGGTACGGCGTGCCGCTGCGAAACTTGGAGGCAGCATGCGTAAACCCTTCCAATTATTGGGGTTATTGGGGCGGTGCATGTGATGCAGGTTGGCGCCAGGAATGGTCGGCACGCATCATTGACGACGAGTTGTTCCTCCGCGCGAAGCACACCATTCAAGGTCACCACGAGCACAGGCTACGCCACATCATCGATACCGAGTTTTATCGTGTCTGCCATCATGTAAAGCTGAACCCGCCCCTCCTGGTTCCACTGGCACCACCTCACTTGTTTTATCGTGATCCAATAAAGCTGGCCGCGCCTCTGTTTGTGGAGTGGGAAGAGAGCCATGGGTCGTGCATATAATGTCTGACGGGTTTCACGATCAAGGTCAGGTTGGGGAAACCGGGAGACGCAGATCACAACCCACAAATTGACGGCCGCGACTGGGAAATCACTGTGATTGCATATCATTGGGCAACGGAATGTCCCATTTGGACTGGAAGTGGACCTCCTTCTCTGACAGCAAGTTTCGACCGAATAATTCGTATGCTTGCTTAGACCACCATCCACCGGGAATGGTTACCTATGTCACGATGGCTCGGCCGGACTTCGGGGGGGGGGGGGCTTATAGGGTGTCAGCCAAACGAATACGTCGATCAGGAGCGGGAACATTTTCGTAGGGATCTCACGAGTGTGAGTCTTGACATGGAAGCCGCATGCCGAGCGCTGGCATGAAGGGTAGAAAGCCTCGGAATAGGGCAATGGAAACTCGCGCGATGGAAGGCGCATTTCCACGGGGGAGGAGCGAGCGAGATTCGTAATTGCCAATCAAAGTCATTCCTGCTTCTGTAGGTACCGAACAAATGTTGGATGCTGTTTGCATACCTAGGTAGGAAAAGCGGAAAGTGCACATGATCAATTGTCGCGGTCGTGTGGCACCATACACACATCAACAGCAGTTTTTGGCATTAGATCAACTACGCTAGTATCCGTGCGATTACTTCCCCTTTCGTGAGCTACCAGAATTACCATTGTTGTGTCTCTCTCCAAAGCTACGCTGTTCCGAAAAAAATATCAATTCTAAGGACTTAAGTAGCTAATCACGTCCTCAAACACAGAGTAACACAGCCCTCCAAAGACACCATGTAACTCCAAGTATGATCAGACATCCACTTAGGAAGACGCCAAAGTAGAAGGTCTCCACTGGCCTTGATAGCAATGACCACTTGGGCGGCGGCCGCTCATTATTCTCTCTACCCGTCACTCTGCCCACACGCGGAATGTGTTTGAAGTCAAATTTTGTTCCACCGTCCAAGCCACCTTTACTCTGGATGACAGCCTTATGCAACAGTCCTTTCCAGAACTCGGTAATCGCATGATCAAGGGATGGAAGATTTTGCTGTGCTAGGGAAAGCGACTGCACTAGCCAACAGTGACCTTTGAAGCACGCGTAAGAGTACCACCCAGGGCGACCGAGACCTAGGGAATCGCATAACTCATCACCGTTCAGGATACGGCTCCCGGCCTCAATGAATTGAGCTGACATATTGAAAGGGGGCAAGTCTTTGAGGCACTCGATAAAGTTGTGGCCGACAATGAGCGACGTCGGCGTGACGTGTAATTCATGGATGAGCATGCTCTCCATAACTGCCTTGGCTCTGGGGACAGTATCGAAATAATTATCCGGAGTGCCAAGGATGTACCCAAGGTAGCGAAAGAGGGCGATGTAGTCGGCAGTTTCTTGCTGGCTTGGATACACACCCATCAGTGGCAGCTGGAGCCACATGTGATTGCAGGCAAATGTGGTGATGGAATGGATTGAGTCGAGCTTGTTGACTGGAACCCCGAATTTCTCCACGTCGAAATAGTCTGGCCGAGACTCTACAAGCTTCATGATGCGCTGTCGGACCGAAGAGTGAAGCAGCCGTACGCGAACCGTGGTGATATGGCCCTCTCCACCAGGCTTAACGGCGTCGAGTGATTTGGTCGCCTCAAGGAGGAATTGAAACGTCTCAAGCAGCCTTCTCAGAAGTACACGCGTTGAGAAGCCACCCGTGCGAACCAAGACCTCTACAACTCCGGAGGCTGTCGAGTTCTCGCCCACGAAACCTTGCAGAGCAAACCCCATGAGATTTGCAGGGGCATATCGATAGAAGAACTTTTGCCCACGTTCCAATTGAGCCCAGTCTACCCACTCGGGGACGTTGTGCACCTCATTCCAGAATTCTGTGAGAGTCTCGTCATTTTTGTGGTTGTCAGACAGAAGTTCATATAGATCCGTCTTGCCCCGGTTCCTTCCGTCGCGAGCTTCTTGTTCCTTCTGCTCCTTGGCGATTTCTTGCAGCTTCTCTACGACTTTGCTTCCCAGGCGGTCGTACTCGTAGCGCAGTGGATCCGTCTCTTCTCTGGGCAGATGAAGGTCGGTCCATTCGAATCGATAGTTGCCAAACTTGCGTGTCGCCATTTTTTCTGGTGAATCAAGCTTGGTGGCAGTTGTTTTGATCTCCAATGAGGAATTTGCGAGCTTTATCCCGGAACTCAGCTTGGAAAATTTCCGTCGCTGATGTGAGATAGACTATTGTATCCCCAGGGTCAGCTGAACAGCGGATCATCACTAAGTGCATGCCGTGGCGCCCCTGCGCCCAGACGGAGAAGGCGGTGGCGACTGGCCAAGATATTCCAAATCCTTCAAGGACACCGTGCCCCTATAGTCAGCATGTATTATCTGCTTGGCGATGATAGGGCCAATGAGACACACCTTGGTTCCAGATGACTCAATCCGTACCACAGTGGCTGTACCATGCTGCGTTGTTCAGCTGTGATGTCCAGCTGCTCCTGGACAGCCGAGAGCTCGCCCGACTAGCTATAAGATCAACGCGGACATCCGAGAGACGAAGTTCTCGCTCAGCAGTGCTCTGGGGAAAATGACTGCTCTCACTTTGCTTTTCGGTTTTCCTGTCACACTGCTTTTCGTTTTGCTTTGCGGCTGGTCCTACGGTGAGCTCAGCGGCAAGTGTCGACCGCCCGAAAACGAGTCAAATTCTCTGTACAGCAATCCTCATCAACGCATAGATGTTATCATTCCTGATATGTTTCAAACTTTTCTAAAAATTCCACCCAAGGTCAATCCTCACTACAAGGCCGTAAAGTTAGAATCAGAAAAATGGCTATCCGGGTTTGTCACATCATCTTCATTATAATCCTGCTACTGTTAACATTAAGAAGGTTCTGCTCATATGGCAAGAGGACAGAATATGTTGTTCACCGGTGTGACTTCTCATACTTTGTTTCAATATCTGCCCCTTTCGCATCTCCGGCCGAGCTTCGGACCCTCTGTGATTGGGGTAATTGGGTTCGTTTCCCGTGTCTCTTGACTAGACGTAGCCTGACGTCGTAAATACAGGTGTTTCCATATGATGATAGTAAGCTTTGCGAAGTCCTTGTACTATCTTGTTCGTCCCTAATCTTGAGCAGTGTTTGATAATGGCCAGTTGAAAGATCAGCCTGACCTAGCGCGCCAAGTTATGGATAGCTTGATGGCTTCCATGGATAAAATGCAGCATACACGTCCCAAATTAAAGATAGTGGAAGCGCATGACACTGTTGTAAAAAGGATAGAAGAGGTATGGGTATCTATGCCCCCGCGGCCCGCGCGGAGTATTCTCGCTAATGCTCTCTAGAAATCATCGCTTGGTATCAATTGATAACTTATCTCAAAGGTGCTAATGATATCTTGCTGACTGCTCACAAGGCGTGCAAAATCGATTTGCAGAGTCTATGCGCTCATACTCCGCTGGCGCCCTAAGACACGTTGAAGACGCGTCTCTAAACCAAAAGCCAAGCCTTGAAGACACAATCTTGGTCCGGCGGCAATCGGCTGGTGTGAAACCATTATACCACCTGGTTGAGTATGCACACAACCTTGATATCCCCAAGGAAGTGTTCAACGATCCACATATTCAGGAACTCGAGACCCTCGGTATGGATATGGTGTCTATGTAAGGTCTACTAGTTGATTTTTGACCGAGTACGGGGCTTATCGGAATCAGTACCAATGATATTATTTCCTATGCCAAGGAAGAGGTGAGACTCTCCCGAATTCAAGCACTGACATAGGTTCAGTTGACCAACTTGATCAAACAGAACGAGAGCGTACCGCATAACATGGTGGCTTTGTGTCGTTTGAATGGCATGATGGCACAAGAGGCTTTCGACACAGTAGGTGAGCTTCTTCAAGAACGTTACCGAAAATGGGACGTTGTCGAGCCCCAAGTCCGCAGCTGGGGTGAAGAGGTTGATACACATGTCAAAAAATACATCGAGGCCATCAAATGTGTTGTGAAGGCCAATTTGTATTGGAGGTATAGTACACTCCTCCAGAGCAGCAGCACTGCATCTGACAGGACATTTACGGATAGTTTCGAGTCTGAGCGATACCTTGGGCGTAATGCCAAAAAAGTTAGGCGGACTAGGAAGATTCGTGTTCTTGCGAGGCCTGCATTTCTGTCCCAAACCAAGAGTTAAGTGGACCGCGGCATAAGTACTGAGAGTACCCCATGAATTAGACTAAGGCGCGACGGGGGAGGGTGTGTAGAGTGGGATTAGCTGCACACGGAAATTTAGTCCCTATGCACCTCACGCTGGTCGAGTCATGCCGAGACCTTTTTCTGTCCTCTGAGGGGCGTCTGGATGACTGGAGGGTGAAAGGGTGGGGGATTGGTTTGAGAAGAGAAGGAAATTTTCTTTTTTTGGGGGGGGGGGGGTGGTTGTGTCCTAAAGTGTGTCTGGTGAAATTTTGAGACTCGTTTCATCAAGTGAACAAGAAGCGGCGGGCTTGGAAAGAATAGAAACCCAGTTTGAATGTGATGGTATTTTTAATTGTATTTCTATTGGCTGGGTCACATATGTATACATATTAATTGGGTGTAGGTTGGTTTTATTGCTTCCTATAGAAGGTATAGTAGCCAAAGGCGCCACTTAGCCTTATAGCCAAAATAAGGCTACAGTAAAAGAGGTTATATAAAAAAAGTTACGTGACTTATAGCTATCTAGTTAAGTATCTTACTATACTAGTAATCTTTTATTTTATAAGTACTCCCTTAAAAACTAAATCCTAAATATAATTATTTTATAAATTAAACTTAAACCCTATTAGTTACTTAATTAGTTATATTATATTATATTATTTTACTATAATACTATTAAATAAAGGTATATTTTTAATTTATTAGGTATT
>JADAZS010000230.1:0-74464 GCA_014872975.1 Diaporthe citriasiana | reverse complement strand
TTTAAGTTAAAAGCTTTATAGCTAAATACTAGCTGTAGTATTAGCTTACTATAATAATAGCTTTCTTTAAAGCTTATTCTTATAGTTTCTTTAAATAGACTTAAAGAAGGGTATTAATAGATAAGAAGAGATAAAGATAATAATTAAGGGTGTAGCTTTAGATTATTAATTAATTATAGTATTTTATATATATTAAGAGATTATATTACCCTTTAGTGTATAACTAATTGCCTGACTAAATCTAAAGTACTAGTATAAGCTGGTTCTTATAATAATAGGTCTAGTCTATAGTACTGGTAGAAGCTATCTTAACTAGCCTTGTCTATATGGCTGCTACAAGGTAGACTATATTTTTTAACCCTAAGGTTATAGTCGACTATATTTACAAATATACTATTATCGGCACTATATAGTATTTAATACTGGGTCTTTAAGTATTTACTACTATGTAAAGAGACCGCCTACTGCTTAGAAGAGTATGTATATGGATTAAAAGCGAAACCACTTAGAATTGGAAGATGGTATGCGCATCGCTGATAACGAAGCCAAAGAATTCGAATTGGACGCCGAAGCCCGAGGGAGACACCATGCCTGAATCATTCTAGTCTTCTTCCGCCTAGGTAGGAGAACAAAATCATTACAGTCGACCCTCGTTTACGAGATTGGTCCACAAACACCACCCAGCTAGTCAGGTAACATCACCAAGTCGCTTTGCAAGTTTGGAACTTGAATGGGGCTGGCTTTCTAGAAGTCAGCATGTCTTGAGGCACACCGACGAGACGGCACAATGCTATGACGAGAAGACGACCTTTTTTTGGATGAGATGAATGCAAAGAATCAAAAGGCACGCACGAAAAAGAAATCACGGCAACAGCAGTGAGAATACGGGCAAAGCCTATGCAGATTTACGAAGGGAGGCTCTTCAAGCCAATATGTACAGTAATGAGAATCACAAAGAATCCGACACCCAATGCCTTTTGCAACCAACCCCCCTCACAGTGAACGTCAGAGGTGTGATGATGCATCCAGCTCAACATTCCCTTTCTTTTCTTCTTCAAGCCCACAACTTTTCTCGGCGTGACGTGTCTAGTAAGTGGAGCCGATGGGGCCGAACTTGATGTTGGAGTAGATGACGGTGGAGTCACTGGGGGGTGGCGGGCTCAGGTTAGCGAACGATCATGATGAGACACGATGAAAAACAGGCAAGGCAGGAACTTACGCGTTCTTGGACTCGACGTCGGAGGGGACACCGCTGCTGGTTGCGCATGTGCCACGGGCGACACCGGGCTTGCTGGTATCAGCGCTGACGGGGTAGGAGGAGTCGAGCCAGAGCATGTTGGCGTAGTGCTGTCACACAAGATGTCAGTTTACTCGTAACCACACTGCAACGGTAAGGAGATACTCACGTCATCCCACAGAGACATGACAAGAACCATGCCCTTGCCTAGCGCGGAGTTCATGCCGGACAGGCCACCCTTCTGGCTGAAGACGTCCTGGTCGCCGAAGGCGGTCTTCTGGGCCTTGCACATGTCCGCGGTGATGGAGTTGTAGTTGGTCAGGCCCGCGACGGTGGACTTGGGCTGCTGGATCTTGACGCCGTTCTGGATGTAGTACTGCTTGATCTCGGACGACGAGAACTGCGTCACCACGGTGAACTTCTTGGTCGTGTCGACCGTCTTGCCGGGGCCGTAGAAGCCCGTGTTGCCCATGCGGTAGGCGTTCCAGTCGCACCCGTCGGGGTCGCAGTCGCCCCCGTACCGGGTCGACGAGTAGGTGCCTCCGCAGGCGTCGCCCGAGCACATGTGCTGGGCAGAGTTGGTGCACGGGTGCGGCGTGAAGGCCGTGCTGATCGAGTTGGCCTCCCTGTGCGGCATGAACAGTCAGCTTCACAAGTCCCCTACATGTTTCGTGTATGCTGGTTTTTGCACTCACCAAACATCCATCTCCGCGCAGCAGGAGCCCGAGCCACCGACTCCGGCGTTGGCGTCGTTTGAGGATGGCTTCCAGCCCTCGGCGTTGGCCTGTTCAGGTCGGGAATGTTAGCGGGGGCGCGGCTTTAGGCTGGCGTTGCTCGGAGGACGTACCATTCCGTTGATGAACTTGATGTCACGAGGGCACTGCGAGTCGCAGTATCCAGTGCCGTACTTGGCTCCGGCGGTGTTGGTCGAGTACTTGGACATGCCACCATCGGCGTCCATGGACACGAAGTACAGCGCACCGTTCAGGCCGCACTATCATTTCTGTTTAGCCCATACGCGCTCGTGAAGCCGTGGCCTTGGATACTTACAGGCAGTTTGCTCAGATCGACGTCAAAGGAGAACTCGTTGTTCAGGAGGTTGAACAGCTTGTACTTGGTAGCGGACTCCATGAGGTAGAGTCTGCTGCCAATGTTCTTGTTCGAGCTCTGGGTGACGAACTTGAGCGACAGAGCATTCCCGCTGGTCGTGGCACCGTAGGTGGCGGCATAGTCGGCTCCGTCGAGCACACAGTTTGCGGCACAGCTCTTGTTGTCAGGGCAAATCGTCGTGTTCCATGTGTTGCCGGTATAGCAGTTCGTGTAGCCGTTCTTGTCGTGGACCCACCTCCAGTTGGCATCTGCAATGGCTGTGAGGATTTGCTTCCCAACGCGCTCGTTCTGCCTGCATTCAGGACTTACCAATGACAACCTCGCCGTTGTTGGTGGTGCAGCTTGAAGGGGAAGTGCATGATTGCCAACTCATCGTGGGATGGGTCTCGGTCTTCTGCGTGCCGACGCCCTGGGCGTTGACAGCAGCGAGCAGGCTGCTCGCGACGGCGATTTTGCTGATCATCTTGGTGGGGTGCTGATCCGATGCTTCTTAGATGATGGTTGTGCTGATCGATGAGGGAACAAGCCCACCAAGCAATAGCCCAGCTCTCGGGCTTATATACTGTCAAATACAAGCTTCATGTCTCCGGCTGGGCGGGTGAAATGGGCACATGTTGACCAGGGAGACCTCCGAAAGAGGAAATTCGGCGAAGTCGGAGACGCGATATGTGGAGGGTTCATTTGTTCAACACGCTCCAAGAAGGAACGATGGGCCGGCTTCCGACTCCACGGGGACTCTGTTGTCAACATGCGGTTGGGTCGTGGATGATCCCGCCCATGAGTATATTTGCCGGAGGCTAGCAGGGTGGGTGAACACGCCTGACAAGCCCCATAGCCACTGCGACAAGGTCGGTGCGTGCGTGACGGGCGCATGACGATGGGGTGGGAAAAGAGCCAAACGCCCAGCACCCTCTTTCTGCTGGGCCGCATATCCCCCGTGGGAGCCGGAACGGAAGCGACGACCTCAGAATGCAGATTAAGGAATAGTCTCAGATCCACAGTTGCATCAAAAGCTAGATCTTGGTGGCAATAATATGAAGGACCAGAGAAGAAGATGTGGGTGCGGCAAGTAATATGTGCAGTCGAAATGTTATTGGACCATGACGAGTCGTGCGTCAGGGTTTGCATGACTGTGAATCTGCTTGCATGGTTCTCAACGACGCTTCATAACAAGGGCCTCAGCTTTGCTTGGGGGCCGATATTCCATGTTCCCCCTTCATGATCAATTGGCGGGATTTAGGCCGGAAGCACTGCACAACAGTCTCGGACTTTTCGAATGCAGGCGCTGCAGAGACACAGATACCGCCCTGAGGCCGACTCCTGGCCCACTCGTGTCCGGCTCGACCCGGCGGGGTTCCCGAAACATAACAGCCACTCGATTTTCTGGTCCCAAGCATGTCACCGTGACTTCAGAAACCGCCCATGTGAGGAGCCTGCCTACACCTGTAGACGCCAATGAACTTGTCGGGAAGAAAGGTGAAAGCACCAATGGCTTTCTTGCTGGTTCTGTCAGACGACTGGAATGCCCAGTACGCCTCGCCGTTAAGGGTAAGCGTGGCATGTGGCGTGGCAGTGGTTAGACGGAAAATTGAGAATCCCGACAGTAAGGCACGACTCGACCCATGGTGCTTTTCTTGAGAGTTATGTCTGCATTGGTCCCTATCCACCCACATGACCCGACGCCCAGGGATGGCATGTACGTCGTACGAGCAAAGAGCGTTTGTGTGACAGGCGAATTAATCTCGGGAGAGCTGCCCTGGGCGAATCATATTTTTGTTCCTGGGCTGGCTTGCGGTTGGTATTCCTGGTTGGGCGTGGTGCCAAATCCCATATGTACCCTCATGCTCGGATCGGCTATAAGTTTGTACTTATTAGCAGGCATTGATTGTCGTAGATTGATTTAAGGTTGGATTGGACAGGGATTGACCTCTTGACTTTGGCTGGTACTCCTTGGAACTTGGCTGTGATGGCCGGCAGAGCTCCTAACGTGGCGTCCGGGGTGCATCGCGGGGGATCGTCTCTAGCTGCTGAGCAGAAACGCAGTAACCGTGTTCCATTGGACGTAGGAGCTGTCGAGGCGGACGAGACGTCGTTCGTTGCCGTCCCGCCAAACACGATTTGCCGGCGCTGGGAGGAGAGGCGTCACGCCGTTGGGACTTAGTCACGGAGTGTTATCCTCCTGTGTTCCGGAAGAAGTAAGAAGCCCTTCTAGAAATGTGTGGGGAACCCTCGCTACTCAGGTGCCACCTCGCGCGATTATTCTGCCGGAAGAAAGCTTGTTTGAAAGCTTCTCCTATTTGCTTATTGCCTTGGAGCTCGGTCCAGGTTCCCCCACCTACGGCTGTCGGCCTCGGCCCCGGCGGAGGTCCGACTGCTTGTAGCTATTGCGGGCCCTGATCTTGAGGAGTCGGGCTGGCAGGTCAACAAGAGCATCGCATTACTGCCCTCAAGCGACCGAGCAGAGTGAGACTGAGCCAGACTGTGCTGGGAGCATCTTCATGTAAAGGTGAGTAATTCAATCGATTCGATGTGCCAATTCACGAAGGTGCACCAAGTGATGGTCGAGTTGGCGTGGGTGACGGTGAGTCAAAGTTGCTGCTGTGGTGTGAGCCCTTTGGGGGCTTGTCGGAGGATTCCAGGCCGACTCGTCAGGCTCTGGCTCCCTTGATGCATGTCGCTCAACTTGTTCGGCTGGGTAATCGTGTCGTAGCATCGTGCCGAGCCCAGACAGGCGAGATCCTCCAGGCCTCTGGCTCCAGGGCCCTGGCGTCAGCAGCCTCAAGCTTGCAGCAGTTGTACTTGTGACGCATGTTTGATGATGGCCGTCGTCGCACCGTGCCTCCCGCGGAAAAGTTGTTGCCGCAGCCGGGCGCTGGGTGAATTTCCCGCAGGTATCGTGACATGCTGACCGGGCCGTGATCCAGAAATAACGGGCTCTTGCAGCGACGGCACGGTATCTTGACGGCTGAGCCCAGCGACGGCAATGTAAACGGAGGCATCAACGGCATCGTTAACGGAGGAAAGTGTTTCGAGTTTGGTCGCCGTAAAGCATCATGCTCGACACGGACCTGAGACTGGGCATCTGATAGGCTCGTTTAGTTAGCATCGCTTGGTTCCTTGGGTCTCAAATTTAGGCTAGAAAGAAAGGAAGAAGTGAGGGACAAAAGACGGTGGAACGAAACTGGTTTAATTACTCTTCTTGCAGGAACTTCCAATTTTCTTTCAACGGCGCACTCAGTGCTGTCAATACTGTCGTCCTGCTCCATCAGCAAGGAAGACCCCTTCGTGTTGACCCCTTCGTGCTCCCCCGTCTTCCGCGTCCTGAGACCCTGAAGTTCTCCTATGATCGTCGCTGCCACCATTGCAGCCTCGAGATGAGGCGTTGCATCTCCTCGTGCGGCTGTGCAATCACCCTCGGGGACCCACGCAGGCTGTGAGCCCGGCTCGTCGATTGCGCATGGCATGACAGCGTCCAAAGATGCTGCGGTGTGTCGTAAAAGGGTGAATGGTGCAAATGCCGGCATTATGATCAACGCAGAAGACGGAGTGCATGTGCTTGTCGAGCGTTGTTGAGCTGGACAATGGCGTCGGCGTCGGCTGAGACTGCTAGTTCGCATGGCCCTTGTTGTCCTGGAGGCGAGCATAATGGAGGCATTGTGAATGCTGCTGCAAGACTTCAAGGCGTGACACAATTGGTCTTCGTCGCTCGCCCAAGGCTGGTTTTGGACACTCGGTTGCAGGGTCAGCTGTGGTTTGGGTGAGAGACTTGGTGGTGAAGAGCTTCATTATCAAGCCATGCTCGGCTATGAGCTCCCACTTGGACGATGGTTAAACCTGTCGTGAAGTTGGACTGGACGGTATGAGGAAGTGGAGGGTGACGATTCAATGATGATGTCGCGGTCGCTGCGAGTTGGTTTCCTCTCAGGCCTGTGCAGGTTCACCGGGTAGCGCCTTCCGTGCCAGCTCTTTCTGAGATGTGCAATCACCAGCCTCTGGGCTCCATGAACATATGTGCGGCGCTTTTTATGGTGCTCAACGGAGAGAAGGAATGTTTGAAAAGAAGAACTCAAAGCCATCCACGGAGAGATGGAAACATGTCAGTCAATATGTTGGCCCTCTCGGCAGTGTCATGTCAAGTTGAGTCAGATGTTCAATGCCTATCCTAACTGCCAAGGTGGTAAATCTCAATCCTTGCGCTTCTAAACTTCTGCCAGCGTATTATCTCTGTCTCATGAATGATGCCAAGGCGAGATCATCATTTGGGAAGACAGCATTGACGAAGCGGAGTTTAGGCTGGGATCGGCATCACTTTATCCAGCCGACCGTCCAACCAATTGCCATCTCTGTGCAACCTGCCATATTTCAATTACATTGACTTTAGCCTTTTGATTTTCTCCCCTTATCAACTCTTCTGTTTCTCTTCTTCGTTTTGAATGTTTTGGAATAAAACATTGATGAACATATGTCTTGTGAAACATACCCTCCCAACCCTGGCAGGTCAAACCAAATGGCCTAGGGCTCGCCATCAACGCATGATAACAAGCACCAGGCGTTGAGAGGGTTAAGGACGAACTTGCAGCTGCACCGACTTTGCCGAACGGAGGTAATGAAGGCCGACCTCTAGTTGCTTGAACCTCCAGGGCTGGTGCTGACAGTGTGGTCAGCAAACCAGGTTGTAATGGTGTCCGGTTTGAGCCAACTGCAGAAATTAGGAGCTGATGCCTGGTAAAATGCGACACCGGAGCTGCTATGGATGCTCAGCGTGTCGGTCTCTCTGAACAAATGTCTCGTAACTATGGGATCGATCCGGACATACACATTATTCTTCCTTTCCCTCCGTTCGGTCAAGATGCATGCACCATGGAAGAGTCTAGGGCTGGGCCGATCACGCACCATGCTGTCAATTGCCTTCCCAAAAAGTCTTCTCTTCGGACTCGATCCCACCAACTTTGGAATATGAATTGTCAAGTGTCCTATCTTCATCTCCCCTTAACATCCTCAAGAAAAAGGTGCATCGTACTATCGCGTCCTTGTAAAACAAACTAGCACAAGCAAGCATTGTTGGGGTTTTCCAAGGTTCTGGCGCCCAAAGATCGTTCCAAGCCACGCCTAAGGCTTTCCCGGAAGAGACGATGCTCTCAAGCCCAGCGATCCACGAGCAACTGCGTGACAACAACGTGAGAAACGCGACCTGTGACCAGGAGGCTAAGAAAGAGCTCGGCACTGTCGCCGAGCCTCACATCGAAGCAGCAGCTGCTGCTGTGGGTACCAATGATGCAGAACTCGAGACTCGTCTCAAACGGCTCGAGCAGCTCAAGCACCAATACGGTGTAAGCAGTGGCCAAATGCCATTCAGACAAACCCTTGCTAACGAGCTGTTGTATCCAGAGCACCTGGGACGGCCCAGACGACCCAGACAACCCGTACAATTGGGCCTCATGGCGCAAGATCACCATTGGAATAATTTTCTCATTCGGCCAGCTCGTAACCCTTATGACAGCCAGCATGATCGCAGCCGCACTCGGAGACATCTCCGCCGACTTGGGGATCGACGCTGCCACCGCTCAGATCGTGTTCTCCACGTACTTCCTCGGACTGGCATTTGGCCCTTTTGTTATAGCTGCCTTCGCCGAAGTCTATGGCCGCAAGTGGGTATGGGTCGTTGGTAATGTCTGGTATATCCTATGGAATGGCATCAGCCCGGTCGGTAACTCCAAGGACTTGATGATTGTGGGCAGGCTTATGACTGGCTTTGGCGCCAGTGCTGGCGTCACGGTAGGCAAACACTCTGTCTGTTGACTGGAATCATCCGTGTTTGATCTCAAGGAACTAAGCAACTCCACCATCCCCTCAGCTCACTGGACCCACCATGGCAGACATGTACGGGAAGAAAGACCGTGGCAAGGGCGTGGCCATCTCATCCCTCCTGCCATACCTTGGCCCTGCACTGGGCCCCATTCTCGGCGGCATTGTAACACAGTTCGTTGAATGGCAGTTCATCTTCTGGATCATGTGCGCCTTCAACGGTCTCACCACTTTAATCGGTGTGTTTTGCATCCGTGAATCCTACACGCCCGTCCTCCTGCTTCGCAAAGCACGCCAACACCGCGAAGACGCGGGCATCGATATCGAGCCACCGTCCCTAAAAGCCTCACTAGATTGCCTCGTGGTCAGTCTGTGGCGCCCAGTCCATCTGCTGCTCCGACGCCCCATTAATCAAATTGTCGGTCTCGTCCTCGCCCTCGATTTCGCCATCTATACTCTCCTCCTCGGCACCTTTGCCGACCTCTACATCAACAAGTATGGCCAATCCCAGTCCCATAGCTCCCTGCACTACATTGCCATCGCAGTTGGTGCCACCTCCGCCGCTCAGATAGGCGGCCGGCTCATGGACTGGTCATACCGACGCACGACGGCCCGGTACGGCAGTGGCGACAGCACGGGAAAGCCCGAGTTCCGCGTGCCATACCTCGTGCCAGGGGTGATAATCACCCCGCTGGGCCTCTTCCTCTACGGCTGGGCTGCGGAGAATGTGGCCCCCTGGCCGGCCGTTGACATCGGCGCCGCGCTGTTCACCCTCGGCAGCTTCATGGCCAGCCAGATGCTCTACGCCTACCAGCTAGACGAGTTCGTGGAGCACGCGGCCTCGGCCGGCGCGGCCACGCGGGTGCTCTTGTACTCGCTTGGCTTTGCATTCCCCATCTTCGCGCCTGACCTCTACGTGAGGCTCGGGTATGGATGGGGAAACAGCATGCTCGCTTTCCTGTGGGTTGTCTTTTGTTTCCCTTTGCCTGTCGTCTTGTGGCTGTGGGGGGATAGGCTGCGAGCCGTGGGAAGAGGCAGTAAAGAAGGGCTGGTCGACAGTGCTTGAGTCGCCATGACTTAGGACTTCAACAGAAAATCCAGAGATTGTGTTTTTCAGCATATTCTTCTTAAAAAAAAGAGGAAATGTTCAAATGTATAGGCCGAAGGCTTACGGATGCTTGAAAATGTATGGAGAGAATCTAGAGCACATACGGGTGAACTTTGGAAGAAGGACCACGATCATTAATTCAGTAGCGGTACAGAACTAGACGTACTTCGAAACGAAGGGTTAACAAAAGAATATACACTTGTATTTTACTGAAACATTATTCTTAGACTACTATTGCCCCAGCACTGGGCGAGTAACGTTTTGGCCAAAAACAAACAGAAAAGACTCATGCCAGTGCGCCACTTTCAGGGAAGAAAGAGAGAGAGATGATCAAAACAGTCGAGAGACCGAATTGAGCCGGGCGGGAAAAGAATCTACAGGACTTGGGCCCCTCACCTTGCTCTCGCCTCGGATGCTCCGAAGTCACTTGACATCTTCGCAAGTCATGCTGCTTTGCTACTCTCCCGCATATATTTCTTCGTCTTGCACGCGGCAGGGCTTGTAGGATATTTACGCGGGTCTGAGGAAGGCGAATGACAGCTCTGGCAACTCACGTCCTGACCAACCCTCGGCATCGAAAAACCCCTGATCGGCTCGTTCATTCATGAGGCGTTGGTGCAGCATCTCGTACGCATTATAGACAGAGTAGCACCTGCAGGGTCTATTGCTACCCATCCTTAATAGGGCAGCGTCGCTGACCTCAACCTCCTGTAACTGGCCCCAAGAGACATGGCGCCTAGGGAGGTCAACTGTGACGACTAGTTTCCACGCCGCTGGGAAACAACCCAACATTCTCAGCAGAAGAGCTTTCAGGAAATGTCTGAGCTCATAAGGTTCGTCGAAGTTCTCCCAGCGTTTCAGTGCCCACCCGAGACTCTCTTCGAATGATTCGAGGCTGAGCATGATGACGGCAATGTTGTCATCGTCTGTGGGGGCCAGAATCAATGGAGGGCCCAAGCGAGCCATCGCGAACTTCTGCAAGTCATCGGGGAGCCAGAAGAGGTCATGTGAAAGAGACAGACCTAGCTCAGCACCAATCAGGGCAGGGGCGTTTGTGGGGGGATCGACAGGGGAGCCGAAGCGTTCGAGAAATCGGTTCGCCACGGACCTTGCCGTGATGTTGACTTGTAGAAGTATGGCGGCCACTGCGGCAGGGCTCTCCGCTTGGAGTGGCACCCTATTGCCAACACGCCATTCCCATCCATTCAGAAGCGCATCCCAGCTGAAAATCTGCGATTGTACAACATCCAGAATCACAACGCGGGGCTCCAAAGACTCCAGGAGGAACTCTTCAAAGACAATGAGCTGTAGCTCCGGAGGAAGAGACTGGAATTGGGGGAAGCTGCTGGACATTTCGGCTGGATAGTTGTCCGAGTATCGAAACCAATGGGTTGATTGATGAGTACCAATTTCTCAAGTGTCAGCCCAAGAGTTTAAAGTAAAAGCACGGTATCAGTTTGCGTCTGAGGAGCCTGGGTAGGACGTTATGTACTTCAGCTATTTACAGCCATTTACCTTTTCGAACAATGCCATTTATACTATACTTCCACACAACGCTTTGAACTTCTTTCATCAATGTTAACTGCATTTGCGTTGTGTCAACGGCGCTAAAATCCTTTGATCGGTATCACAAGGACAATGGAACTCCACGCAGTACCCTAGGGTAGTATCATTCGGGCGGGTTGTATTTGGTCGAGTAAGAATCAGCATCGTCCGCGTTCCGACTTCATACCTCCCAGGTGCCCTAGCAGGTATTTACACCGAGTGAGCTCGTGTAGGGTTCAGGCTATGTAAGGACCGGAAACAAGGGCTGCTTAAGGGAAGCCAGCCATCTTGTCATCGAAAATTCCAATTGTGATGCTGCCCAGTACACAATGCCAAAAGTTACCAAAAACTACGAATCCGGCTGATTCATCTGCAATCCCTAGCCGTTATGGCTCATTGACATCAGATGCTTCGGAACACGGCAAGCAAAGCGAGCGGCTCCACACAGCACTTGAGGCTGTCGGCCTGCAACTGCAAGGAGTAATACGAGGAAAAGGGGGGTACGAACAAAACGCCAACAGGGTAGCATTGATCAGTACGTGGTATTACAAGAATCGAAGAACTGCCAGGCCTACCAAATAGTATACTGATCCTTTGTCCTCCTGCGCCTATCTTCTCAATGCATTTATTGCTACCTGTAGACGGCACTGGCTGGCCCACTCTCAGAACGGGCAGTGAGGGACACGAGCATAGTTTGGTCTGGTGGAGTGATCCAGGAAGACAACATCACGCCAGTCACGGGCACGTTTCCGGTGATACGATCCAAAATCCCAATTGCAAGTGAGTCAGGAAAACATGCCTGTTCCGCCAGTGCCTGGGTCGGTATCGGCGGTTATACCAAAGTATGCCCCGACAGCAGCCTGTGGCAGGCTGGTGTCATGACCCAACACCACGCCTCATAGGTGAGGTGTGGCATCAGGCTTGGTGAGTGCACTTATTGAGACACAAAAAAAAAAGAAAAAAAAGGAGCCGTTGCAGGACCAATCCGCTGGACAGGCATGAATTGTACCCCGATCCTCCCGTGTTTCTGGACCTTGGCAATATTACCGATGGTGATGTACGCACCGTGATCTTCCCTCGTTGTATGAAATCCGACACTCTTGCGTAAAAAGTCTCCCCAGATAATAAAAGTATCTCTCGAGGTCCTTAGCTCGACCCAAGCAAGGGTCGATCTAGTAAACCAATCTACGGGCAAGCACATGCAGTTCAGTCAGACGACGAATATTACTCACGCCATTTGCCAAAAGACGGCCGAGTGGATTGTTGAGCGATCCGACACGCTCTCCGGACTGGTTGGGCTTATCGACTTTGGAACCGAAACAATCAACAACATTGCATACACTGCTTCGGGTGAGGTTCATACGGCAATTCCCGACGACGTGATCCTGGTCGACATTATCAACGACGAGGCCAACAGCACCATACAGACACAGACGGAATATGACCAGACCTCCGTCCACGTCACTTTTCTTGGTAGCTAGCAATGTGGCTGACAACATATTGATCCATCAAGTGAGGCCTGGGTGCTCTTGTCTTGTTTGAACATCTGCATGCGGCGAAGGCGCACGACCTGTCTCAGCGGATGAGCTGATCGTGGCAGGCGGTGACGTCGGTAACAGTTTTAAGGGAAATACTGAGCTGTTGATTTGAAGACAAAGGTTGACTCTTTTTCTTTCAAACCCTTCCCTCTCATACATGAGCACACAAGGAGTTACAAAATGAAAACATAACGTTCACAAATTCGATGCGCGTGCATAATATTGGCAGATTGACCTGCGAGTCAGTCGCGGGCATCAAATTTTGCTTCTAATCCCTTCTAGACCTCGGCTCTCCTAATTGCTTGTGCTACCAGGCCGCAAGCGAGGCCAAAAAGGACACAATGGCCGGAACACGGCGCCACGCTTGACAAGCCCTGTGTCATCCTTCGCACCACCCAACGAACAAAGACCTGCCGGGTCGCGCCGTTTTTTCGAGTTCCGCTAACTCAATGAATCCCCGGGAGGAAGATTATAACGCTTCCCACTTCTTGGTCATCTATTTTCTCGAGTCGCACCCGCTGCCGTATTATCATTGAATACAACCTCATAAACTGCAACTCATCACCTCATAATCCTCTTTCAAACACATCAACTCCAACGATGGGCATCCTCGGAGCAACAGCCACGGCCGCCGTGGCCGGCCTGCACGGCTACATCCTCGTGCTGCAGATGTTCCTCTGGGACAAGGAGCCCGGCATGCGCGCCTTCCGCCAGACGCCGCAGTCGGTCGTCCACACAAAGGTCCTCGCCGCCAACCAGGGGCTCTACAACGGCTTCCTCGCCGCGGGCCTGGCCTGGGGCCTGGCGCACCCGGTCCCGGAGTTCGCGACGCAGATCCGCCTCTTCTTCCTGGGCTGCGTCGGCGTCGCGGGCGTCTATGGCGCCGCGACGGCCAGCAGGAAGATCCTTTTCGTCCAGGGCGTCCCTGCTGCTGTTGCGGCTGGGTTGGTCCTGTCCGGGCTGTGATTTTTGGGTTCTGTGGGAGGGGGGGGGGAGGTGGAAGAGGAGGAGGATGTGGCTTCGTGCGTCTGGCGAGGAATGGGTGGGCAAGGAGGTTCAAATGTTCTTGACTGGATTCCGCTCTGAGAGCTTGTATTTGATGACGGATCTCACCAGGCTGACGGCAGACTCGATTTCTTCGCGAGGGAGGCTCCATTCCCTGGATTCTGTAAAGTTCCCGTTGCCATCACTGTTCAGTAGCTGCTGCTCCTGCTGCTGCTAGCTAGCTGGGGCCGGAAGGTTGGAGGGAGTGGCGAGGCACGAGGAGAGGATATCTTCTGTGCCTTCTAGCTCACGCCTGCGTTTCTTCTCCGCGAGTAGCGATTCCTTTGGCTACGACACAGGGTCCGGTTCGGGAAATTCATCATTCTTCGTCTTAATTGAGGCCCATTTCGAGGCGATCCTTGACATAAACTCGGCGCGGTAGGGCTGCGGGAGAGGGCAGAGAGCGTCTTCCCACACATATACCGGGGTCCTCATCCCCGACCTCTCGAACGGATTGTTGGAGCCGAAGATGTGCACCGTGAAATATCTGAGGTTAGAGGCCTGGCTGACAAGGGAACCGAAGAACTGCTCTGGCGCCTTAAGGGATTCATGCATTGTCTGGCGAATTGGGGGGTTCGAACTCTTGAGACATGAGCCAAAGTCAATAATGGCGATCCCCACGACCGTTCCAATATTCAAGCTGGGCCAAAGATACCTAGGTACGTACGTCACTAGCAAACGCGGGCATCATTCAACCCATGATCGCTTGCATTGAGACAATCACAATTCATGTTCTCCAAGTTTTTCCTTATTATCTCTCCTATGACTATGATAATTTAAGCTACGCTGCTTCACCAAACTTTTACTAAATCAAAATTGCTGTAATTTTGCCCCTTTTCACCTTGGCACACTTCGAGTCCGCTTCATGAACCAGCTTGGCCTCCTCCTTGGCGATCGAACATACTCCTTGATGGCCTGTGCAAAAGGTCGCCTTCGTTTACTGATAGAAAACCGATTGCTGAGGGAAAGTCGCTGCACCAGGGTAGGCGGGACTGGCCCAGACCGCCGGCGTTGTCGCTTTCGGGCCGCCGCGTCACTCACTGGGGCAGACGCATGCCTCCTTCCCATTTGACTTCCCGGGCGTGAAGCGCCGGGGGTGTTGGTGAGGCTGCTCAATCGCCTCAGCTTCTCCTCTCGGATGTTGGTGAATTTTACGTGCCGCTGGTTGACGAGCTCCATCATCTCCCTCGGCGACGCGGGCGGCTGGCCCGGCAGAGGCGCCGAGACGCTCCTGACCGGGTAGCGCTTCAGGCTGACAGGCGGGCGTGAGCCTTTGTTGACATGGACCGCCTGTCGCTGCGAAGGGAGCGGCTGAATCATGCTCAGGGACGGTCTGCGGTGGTGTCGTCCCAGTGTCTCGGCCTCCGACTCTGGGATGCCCGGGAGGTCCAGTGCCAGCTTCGGGCGGCTCTTGCTCTTGGGCGAGGGCGAGTTTGGCGAGTTTGGCGACGTTGTGTCGATGCCTTTCCGGTCTTTGTCAGGCTGGCCCGTCTTCACGCGGAGCTTTCCCGCCTTGCCAGGTGCTGCGGCCGAGGACTTGCGGATTGGTATCTTGGCCTCGATGAATTGCTGTGAGCTGTCCGCGGTCTCCGAGGCTTTTAGCCCCACTGCTGCTGATTTCGTCGAAAGCTCACTGTCGTCGACCCCGTCTCTCAATGTTGCTGAGTGGCCGGCTTCAGCGTGCTCCACTGGCTCATTGGGAGTCAGGCTCTTCTCCTTGGCAGACTCTGCTCTCGACTCATCCGAGACAGTTCGAGGCGCTGATGGGTCCACGAAGTCTATCTCATGTACACCGGGCACCCCATTGCTGGCACCTTTGTGCTCAAAGTCGGAAGAGTCAACCTTATGAAGCTCATTTGTGGTTTCGACCCCTTTGAGGAGCGAGCCATTGGGTGTCGAATACAAGTCTATGCTATTCAGACTCGCTTTCAGGTCCGCAATCGAGTCGTGCTCCCAGTCGTAGTCTGGGTTTGCTGACCGTCTCCTATCAGATATGACCGTCGATGTTCCGGAGCGCTCTGAGGCGGCATAACCTGGCTCTGATATATACTCTTCAGCGAGGTCATAGGTGGTGCTGTCGGATCTCGTCGATGCCGAGGATCTTCGACGAGGGTCGGTGGAGGCTGACGACTTGCGCCGAGGGAAGTGCTCCCACGTCCGCCTGGTGAGGCTCATCATGGCCGCCATGGATCTTCTTCGGCGACGCGGTGCTGGTTCGACAGGATGATCTCTCCTCTTCTCAAAGTAAGTGACCATGTCCTTCACGTTTTTTGCCGTGCCGGAAACCGTGGAAATCATCTTGGCCGCAGAAGGGTATAGGTCAGCAATACTCTTTGTTCAACTTGAAAAGATCTATGCCATAGGCATCAACCTTAGAGCAATGCTAGAAGGGGGGCTGGCAAAGATTTCTTTGTTGAAAACCTCGAACCGTCCACGAGGACTCTGCTAGTAATAAGGGCTAGCTTGGTGCTTGGGCCAGGTCCTTCAGCTGTTGAAAAGGGGTCGAGCTGGAGCAGTAGCATCGAGTCTGGAAGCGCCACGCCGGTATTCCCAAGTCCAGTCCGGCAGCAAGCAGTTTTGCGTATGCGTAGGGCTAGAGAATCACGGGCAGATCTGGACACCAGCCGGCTGAGGCGCTACTCCCGCCCGTTCCCAAGGAGGCTAGGGACACGGTATGTTGGTGTTAGCCGTGCCATCTGATGCCCTACGAGACCAAAACACCGATATTCGTGATGTGTGACAAGCATCCCGTACCACGCCTGCTCTATGAATCAAATGCATTGGTAGTGCCGATATGTGATTGAGAAGGATGGCCACAATCACATGAATTGCTAGGTTCTCGATGCACATTGGGACTGTCTGCATCCATGGAGGTTTCGGCAGTTGGATGACGGCAAGGCCCGCCAGCCCTACGGTTCGTCCTAACACCAACTCGCTTAACCATATCCGGGAAAAACATTGCTTGTTTCATTTTCTAGAACCGCATGGGCATTTTTACGTGATTCAGCTCGCCATCGAGTCGATTCCTGAGCACAGTCCGCGGTTGCAGAAATTTCTGCAGCATTGCGGCCACCAGCCCTAGCACAAATCAATGTCAGTCTAATCAGTTGTAGACGTCAACGACTCACGTTCTCAACATTGAACCACGGTGAAAATTATTAGAAGGCGGAGTTTGTCGTCGAATTATTGATAATTGCGCAACCGCATCTCCTGAGTTTTCAGCTCCAGCCTGAGCTAAGACCGCAGTGCCGAGCCGGGGAGTCCTTAACCGCCAACAAACGCCTCCCGACTACCGCTGACACTCTTATACTTATGAGCACCAAGCTGTGATCGGCCCTCAATCCGAAGCTCCCGCCTGGTCTTCGAACAAAGAAAAAAACTGACCTCCCCAACGCCGCGATCTTGGCACCCAAGGATACGAGCCACACATTCTGCTCGTTGCCACCACCCAAGATTGTCGGCGCCAGCTCTTGCGAGAACTAGGACCCTTTCCCGGAAACAGACTAGCAACTATGGGCTTTCATCGTCTTTGATTGAGACTCATGTTTGATGGATTAGCTAATATGCCTCCATCACTCGCTGTCCTTTCAGCCGTTAGCGAAGAGCCTCGCCAACGCTCTGACTGTGCTGTTTTCACCATGCATACTCGCTGGCGGGTCATTGGAACAGAAGTCCTCAACCAAATTGACAGTGAAAGCTTTGTTTACGAAAGATTGAAAAGGCTTTTAAATTTTTTGAACCGGTTGGCGAGTGCATGGCTCAATGGTACACATGAAAACTCGAATAGGCGCCTGGAAGGCGTCGAGATGCCGGTGTGTCACGATGACAAGCGCGCCGCAATAAAATAAGCCAAGCCGGGCGAGCCAGTAATTGCACGAGAAATGTATCTAACGGACTTTGCAGACCAAAATACTAACGGTTTTGATGCTGTGCTCTTAACTCGTGATCACCATGAGAATACTTGAGCCACATCCAACAATATGTGAGTTCCAAAAAATCGTTGAGTTTGGCGAATAAAAGACTCAGGTATTTTGATCCATCCCTTGAGATCTTCCCGAGAACTGCAACCCCAACATCTACGGCAGCACATTTCGTATTGAGTGAACGAGGCCTCCCTATCATTCCAGGGAACTTGGGCCTTTTTCCATCTAATAAAAACACTCAAGGAATCCAAAGCTGCCAGAAAAATAGGGGGCTTTGACAGCATAAAAACGGTCATGTCTTCGCAAGCTGAAGCATTAGAGCTCGAGTTTGGCCTTTTTGCGGTTTCACAAAAAATTCTCTGGAAATGCATGTGAAGTGTCTGATCTCGGGTCTGGACAGTTCCATGAGAACAATGTGATGTCAAACGAGACAAGTCCGTGCTAAGAACTCAGGGGCCTGACTGAGCAGCTTCGGCCTGAGCAGTGCCCCGGCTGTGCGTTCAGCAGCTCGGACGGGGCAGCCCATCTAGTGTGTCTTTATTTTTTTCCTCCCTGACTTGCCACCGTCTCTCTTTGACGCTTTGCACGAGGTGCACCCTGTGGCAAATGGCTTTCGGATTCTTGGGCACGTGAGATGCATGTGCAACGTTTCCGCGGGCCAGCACCGGACTCCACAAGCCCCCTGTTTGTTGACAGACTGCATGCTGACACGTCTTATGGGTGACTGTGTTTTCTTTTTCTATCAGACCTGCGTCTAAACTAGCCTGCAATGGAATATGAAACGGGCCAACTTCGCTGTGGAGGAGCTCAACTGCCCTCAAGTCTGGCAACCTCATACTTGTCATCCAAGGCCCCCTACTGAAGTGAGAGACCCAAGTTGTGAGCTAAAAACTGATTTTTGAGAGATGAAGAAGCTTCATAACATCAGCATCAGCTAGCCGTGACGCTCCGTGGAGCGATGCACGTGGTGCGCTCAATTCGACGGGCGCCAGACGCAGTCTCTTAACAATGTGCATCCTCTCCGTTCCAAGCGAAATACAAGGAATGGGAGCTCGTCGCACATGTGTACAAGCGCATCGCAGAGTGTGGTGAGAAATCTGGAAAATGTGAAGGATCGACTGGCAGGTGGAATCGCTTTTGACATAGTGGACTGCTTCGAGATGTCAGCCAACAAGATTCAAGATTGGAACGAGAGAGGGCCTGAGGTGAGGAACGCACTGGACAAGGAAGGACCACTCATGCCATGACCTTCCGTGACGACCAGGCCACAGCTTTGCATCCTCTGGATCGCACTTACCGCGTCCATCAACGGCGACTTTGGCTCAAAACAAACACTCTGCCTCTTGGCCAAGATCTTCTTCCCTTTCCCAACTTCATACCAATCTTCTTTCGCTGCAGACACCACTACAATCATTCATCACAGCACATCATTTTGCCCGGCAAGCCCCAAGACAACGCCTGTGTCCAGTATCCACTTGGTAGCCACATCCCAACAACACTCCCATCCCACGGTGCATCACTGACAGCTTCACCAGCACAAGTCTTCGCTCACAGTCAAGATGCAATTCTCCACGATCCTCGCAAGTGCTCTGCCCGCCCTGGGCCTCGCTACTCCCGCCAGCAGGTCTCGCGCGGCGTCTCAAGAGCCAAGAGACATCATCGACATCATCCTCGGAAATCTCAACCTCCCAGCCGTTCCCATAGAGCAGGTCGAAGCCCTGCACACTTGCCTGAGTGAACACAAAACATTTCACACCGACTTCAGCAAGGCAAACGACGGCGTCTTTTCCATCAGCAACGTCGACCCCGCCTGCTGCGAGAAGGCAAAGGGCATTTGGAGCCAGCTCCCTGCTGGTGAATATGGCGAGGCTTCCTTCACTGAGACATGCGAGGGGGCAACTGTCACTGGGATCTCAAAGGTTCACGTGGGACTGCTTCGCAGCTTCTTCGGCTCGATTTGAGGGACGTCTGGAGACGATGGGAGGGCTTGGCAAATCACTCGGATGAGAAGATGAATAGCATCGTTCAGTACCATAGTTACCTTTGCAACAAATCCTAGACATTCTTTCCCTTCATTGTAATCTTACTGAGCGGATGCTTGTGCGAGTTTGATTTGATCCGGAGCGTCTCCATCTACAATGATCGTGTCCTGAGCTGAAAGGTGCCCCAACAATTGCCTTTGACGAAACACAGGACGCATTAAGCCACCGAGTTGGGGTGTTCGCAGCCCATGTCAATTGACCCGTCTTGGTTCCCGTAGTTTCAGGGCCAGCCTCCTGTCTTATGGAAAGGCACTGCAAAGCTTTCAGAAGTGAAGTCTCGCACAACCCTTGGGTTAGTGACGGCTACTTGCAGGGTGGGCACGCATGTACCTAGGTACCGACGACTTCCCTTTCGATGACCTTTGCAAAACATTTCCACATCTCGCCCAATTTCTCCTTTGCCCTCTTCACGAACTTCTCCATCCTCTACTCGTCTCGTTGTCTTGTTCAAGTACTCGACATCAAGTTCTCACTTCGGACACTTCAGTGTCTGCGACAATTCCCCCTCCAGCGCGTTCCTCGACGCGTTGCGAGCGCATCCTCGTCGCGCCTGTCGTTTCGAATCCGTTTGCAAGACTTGGTCTTTCAGCCGCTTCCTCAATCACGAGAACAACTGCCTCCCTTTTTATCTCGAGCCCTCGATCAGAATCAACTACTACCTTCCTTTCGACCTGATCAAAACGAACCTTCACCAGCCCCTTCCTCAAATGACACGCGCGTCGCCTTTGGCAGCACTTCAACATGACTTTGGAAGGGGTTTTCAATCACTTGGTGCTTCCCCCGAAGCTGCCTGGAGGAGAGGATCCTCATCTTGATGACGAAGGTCGCGACTTCATTACGCGACTGATCGCTGCCATTGACACTCTGAACTCAGCCACCAACGAGGCGTACACCGTGCCTCTTTCCTCTTTGCGCAAATCTCTTCACCTTTGCCGCCATCTCAATCGCGGGTGCCTTGACAAGGATACACTCGCTGTGGCCTTCAAGGACTTTGGGCTCGCTCCCCTGATACTCCACGTCCTGGAGCAGAATGCGGCACTGATCATCAGACAAGAGTCCACATCTGTCGTCTTTGAGGCCTTCGAAGCCTCACCTTCAACAGAGGATGTGCTGGCTTCTGAGAATGCCTTGATTCAGGCTTTCCCAGGACGTGCTTGCGTGATTCCAGAATCCTGCTTCCATAATGACGACTTCCAATCCTCCTTGGCCGAATTCCTGGAGAAGGCCAGCATGGAAACCTTGAACCGACTTGCGGCACGCACAAGAAAGGCAGGCGTCGAGATCACCGAAGCGAGGGACACAACAGATCCTGCCATGATAACACAGCTTCTCATGCCTCTACTTGAAAGTCTCGGCGACAAGTTGCAAGTTGACAAGTTTCAAAAGAGAGTTCGGGACGACGTCAACATTGAAGTCCAGAGCAGAACAGGCTCTACCCTGCCCTTCCGACGTCATCCATTCTGGCTCGTTTTGCGTGTGGCGGTTCAACGCCAGCTGATCGTGTCCATGGGCTACGAAAGTGGCCGGGCCCTGTACAAGTCAATCATTGCCATCGTCCTTGCACAGCTCATGACCAAGGTCGTGGGCCATCTCAAGCCCGAGCTTACCCTGATGCTGCGAGCCAAGCTTTGCCGGAGACTCGCCAAGCTGGAGCAGGAAAGGACCGAATGTTTGGGGGGCAACAGTGTTTACGAAAGGTTTTTCAGTTCCATGGGGCCGTGGATGGAGCAGACCATTCAATCAGTGACAGATAGGATGAACGTAGTTTGGGAACACTTCAAGAGACGGACTACGCGACATGTCCCGCTTCTGCCAGCTCCCGAATACGTTCCTCTGGACCATATGCGTCTCCAACTACGCCAAAGCGGGAGCTATCTCGACGGAGTCCTGCATCGACCCCAAGAGCAAAAGGCACAGAACTCTTCTTCGTTCGACCCAATGCACATCAATGATGAAGTCGTCAAGCAGATGCAGAGGTTCACTGCGCGTTATGTGAAAATTGCCGAAGTCGAGGGCGATATTAGGTACGCAACAGGTTATGTCTGGGTCGCCAACCATGATCTGTGCATCGTGTTTCTTCTGCCCTCATCTTCTCTCATCCTCTTTTATCTTTCCTCATCCCATCCCTCCTTGTTCCCTCTCTTATCTCCTCTCTTGTCTCCTCTTATCTCTTAACTCCCTGCTCCTCCTCTTTCCCTCTCTCCCTACTTGCCTCGTATCTCCCTTATCCTCTCTTCCATCCGCCTCCTTTCCAGTCTCTTTCCTCCCATCTCCCCTCCTCCTCCTTCCCAGGCTCTCTCCTCCTATCTCCCTTCCTCCTACACCTCAGTCTCTCCTCCTATAATTCCCCGCCCGCACTTGCTACTCTCCCCCCTCGCTTCCTCATCCACGTTCTGGTATAAATGCTGACAATCATCTTCTCTTAGAGCTCGCCGATTGCACCGCTACCAGGCGTCCAACAAAGCTTCCACTCGTGCCTTCGGCTTTGATCACGCGTCTAGCATGGGTTCTCCTGCTACTGAGGCTAGAAACAGTGGTGGAGTCGAGCAACACTCAAATCTAGTCTCCGATTCTCCAACGTGCCATGTTTCGCCCGGCGATGCCCAAAGTGCAGAAGCTAGCGGCCGATGTGTTGAGCTCGCAGAATCCATCTGCAAGTACTTCGAAACAGTCGGAAATGCATACCACTCGAATCCTACTCAAATGAGCGTCTTTGTGCTCAACGTGTTCCATCTGTGGGTGTTGATGGATCTCGCAGCTGCAGAAGCGTGCCCTCTTATTCGCGAGTACCATCCCATATTTTCTCCGGAGCTCTTGGATGTCTTGCAGCTTGAACACGTCGAGGATTTTGACCGACTGACAGTCATCCAACGGCATTTGGGAGACCGAGTTGATGCCTGTCAGGCTCATACTTACGACATCATGAGTGCTGAGAACTCACCTAGCTGTTTCGCAGCAAAGTACCTGACTAATTGCCCTAAGCTGCAAGAATTGTACCTTGAGATTCTGCAAGATTCACGGAAAGCTCGAGAAGAGAAGGAGCTTGAGTGGAACGACATTTCAGATCAATGCGAGCAGCTCTCTCAGGAAATGGCTGCGCTCTCATGCGTCTGCACCGGGGAGCCTGGCGAACGTACGAAAGACGATATCAAGAATTGCGTCAAGTGTTTCCTCAGACGGAAACGCCGCCGCTTGGAGATTCAGGTCCACGAGGACTTCCTTCCCATTCACGACACAAAGGCTGCTAAGATTTTGTTCGAGCTTTCGATCCCACGCTGGTACGAAGCGTATCGGAATGCCACCTTCAAAATTGTCAACGATCTTGCGTGGCCGGTTCGAATGAACCAGAAGCAGCCGCCTCTGATATTGCGAGACTTCAAACCCCTAGCCGATTACCAAAAGGCACGTTCTGTCGCTGGAGGCGTGACCCTCGCTTCTCCCGCAAAGAGTTTCCTACAGACCCACTGGAGAGGCGTTCAGGTGCTCCAGGGCTCACTCCGCGACGTCTTGCGCCCGCACGGTCCGGAATTTGACCTCTACGACATTGACAACAAAGTCTGGGTCGCGACCATTGACAGACACGCCCTCACATTCCAGCATCTCTGTGGTATTGTCATCCCTCAATGCCTTCGAGAACAGGTGGTTTTGCCAGATCAACATCCGCCAGCGGTCGTCGATGGCCCGTCCTCTTACGCTGTAATTGCGAATGAACGCCAGTGTCCCCAACAAGTGTCCATACACGAATTTTCCGCGTACCAAAGACTTCTTGCTGGAGTATCACGACGTTGGATGACGATCCTTGTCGAGCTGGGCTCCTCTCATCTCAACTTCTCCAGCAGCGAGACGGTTCGCTTCCTCTCCCAGTTGGCCCTTCAAGCCGGCCCAGCTGGAATAGGTGGTCTGCGGGAGACGTACCGAGTCTTTGATGACGATTCATTTTGTTTTCGTCTTGCAGAGATGATTGATCAACGATTGGAGGCCATAAAGACCAATTGGCGTGAAGTTAATCTCATGGAGCTGTGCATTGTGTTGAGTCAACGTCTGTTGGCATTCGCTCCCTCGTACGAGGTCTGCAAGCTTGCGCAGGGATCTATTCAATGCGCGCGCCAAGCCACGCTTTGCTGGATTGTCAGGCTTCGAGAAGAGCTCCGAAATGCCAAAGACGATTCGACTGCAGACAGAGCGGCAGCCTATGCGTTCAAATCTGCTCTTCTGTGCCGGCGAACCTTCTCTGCGGTATCTGGCCAGCTGGCTGCCGAAGAATTGAAGGCGTACTTTGAGGCGTCAATCGCGTTGCAAGAACACATGTCAACCGGCTTTGAAAGCGACCCCGGGCTTAAGATGATGGTTATACAAGACACAAAAATGGACATTCGGACCACTGTTTACACCTCGATGCAGAATCATCCCGAGAGTCTGGGATCGGCCATCATCAAATGCTGGTCAGAGTCTGGCGGCTCAACCGATACAACGTTCTCTTCGTGGACATGTGCCGAAGGGGAGGAGCCATGGGTAGTGACGAGTATTACCACCACTGTGCCTGCCGCCAAGGGGCAGTCCTATGCTTGGAGCCAGACGGTTCACTTCAATTATGTCTCGGGATTCCTTTTAGTTGACGGAAAGCCTTCCGGGCGTCTGCCAGAGCGCATTCGCCGCTCAGAGGAGGTCAAGGTGTTGTTTGGTGACCACGCACATTTGAGAACCTATCCATCTGTTCTGGCTGGCATGTCACATCAGCTTGTGGGACCTGTCGAAGGCTGGCAGATCCATTTTGGAATCAGACAAGACAAGGTGATAATCCGAGCAGTCTCAAAAGCAGCAGTCCTCGAGTTTGTCCCCCGGAATGTGTTCTTCAAAGACACGGCCTTTGATCTGCCCGTGGATTTGCTTGAGAACTGCGTACATTTCGTGAATCTGTCCACAGGAGTCCTCGAAATCCACCGCCTGCCCAGAATTTGGAGACTGAGAGAGCGGGACTGGGTGGTTGACCTTCGGACTCGTCAATGTACCCGAGGCAACGGGAGGTTCGGCCGCCTCCTGTGTCCTTATTCCGAAACTGCACAAGTTGTGTCAAGACTTTTCAGCCACTTCGAGCGCCCAGAATATCTGAAGACATTCACCTCGCGGCGAAAAAATCTGTGTGTTGATCTGGGTCGATTTGAGTTGTCGTTTCATGTCAACAAGTACAAGCGGTTGGAGGAGACCAAGCTCGGCAAAGAGTTTGACCCCAATCAAGATGCCGGCACATTTCATGGACTTCTCAGTGTGCTTGTTCTTCGAGACGTCGCAGACACGAGGAAGCGGACCATCATCGTGCCGCTCGGGACGAGCGTGTATCGTCTCAATGACCCACACGTGGAAACCACCATATTTCCATCAGGCTCGAATGCGTATGCAAAGTATGAGATAGACGATGTTCTTGGTCGACTAACATGCCCTCCGGAACCCACTTTGCTCTATACCAAGGCACATCTGCATGCATTGACGAGCTTCCCAATTCCAGATAAGTTGACTGGAAGGACTGGCACCGAGGAAGCTATTCATATCCTTCAGTCCGGGATGTCTCAACCGTGGGCTCCTCTGGGCGAAAATCCCGCGAAAGAACTAGAAGCCATTGCTGCACTGTCCCCAAAAAGGGACTTTTACCCCGAGGACAAACGCTACCTCCAGAACACAAAGTGGAATCCTCATCTGTCAGTCTCCATTCAACACGAGCGGCTGGAGACCCTTGCAAGAGACATATTGCGCAAGTCTCATCGGCTGCAGCCTTTCTCGATAAACGTCCCAGATGTGCAGGAGGTGGAGATGGCGTCACATCTGCGACGACGAGCCGAAATTCGACGATCCGTTTATGATCCTTCCTCGATACATCCACCTGGACCGAACGCTTTAATTAAGCGTACCGAAAACGGCAGGACCAGGTCCAATAAAAAACTGCCTCCTTCCCAAGTTAGGCCAGTTCAATCGACACTGGACAAAGTCTATTCTGCTCGGGACCGAGATGTTGATTCTACCATGGCTAGGAACGTCCAATACATCGTCAAAGCAACTTTCCGGAGACCTTTCAACCTTTCGAAGAGGACGGACCTACGATCTAAGCTTCTTGGCCAACAGATAATCGGTGGCTTCCAGTCTGCGGCCACTCCTCCGGGTGGCCTGGGCAAATTAGTGGAAGACTCGGTAGTGGAACAATTTGGTGGGCTTGTCGACTTCAGCAGGCGCTTGAGCCCCGATCAACTGTACAGCCTTGCTTTTCGCCTTGCACTGTTGAGCTTCAAGCAGCAGACGGATTTAGAACTGCTTGAGGTGCTGGCGGCAATTGCGAGGCTGGACTCGCTCAAGATTTTAGTTCCACCTCAACACCCTGTGTTTGTCGACTTTGATCTAATTCCGCCGTCAGTCGAGCGTTTAGAAACAGTGATTCAATCGAAATGGCCAACGTTCACCGAACGCCATGGAAAGAGAAAGAAGAACATGGACTCACGAGACCAACACCTGCTCAAGTGTGAGGAAGAAGGCCGAAGACTTGCAAAATGGTTCCTCAAACAATGGCCTTCCGAGTCACCGTCCCTTGATGGATTTCAGCCCGCAACAATCCTCATTGACAGTGCCGACGCTCTGGACTCTGTTATCGAATTGTGGCAACGGAAAATGAACAACCTTGAACTTGACTCATACATTGATGAGGTCCAAGAAGTTCTGGACAAGTTTGTTGTCGAAGCCAACAGCTGGCTGCAAGATTCTCAACCTCAGCCCTTCCCGGCCGTGCTTCCCAACCATGTGTCTCGCACAGGACCAGTGATTCCATCTCTTCCTCGCGAACTCCTCACAAAGACCGCTGACCCTGACAACTCAGCGGTGATGCCCTTGAACTCGGTTTCTTCTCAATTGATGCAGGCGCAAGCTACATCTAAGCCTGTGGTATCTTGCCCCCGGCCAGAGCTTCAACAGCTCCAACGGATTCTCGCTCCGTTTTTGGATTCACAAGACCAATCAAGAAAGCGTTATGGAGAAGATTTACTCCACAGCTTGCTGGCTCTGAGGAATGGCCAGGCTCCATCATCCAGCCAAAGCCGCGGTCTACAGCATGGGTACGAATCTGCATCGCAAATGGCTTACTTGATCGATAGGAGCCGCATAAGCATCGCAGAGCACTTCAAGTCCATAAATGAGTCACTGGAGAAAGGCGACAGGCGCTCACTCTGGCTGCGAATGGCGAATCTATGGCCCGGTGGCAAAGTGACCCTTCTCGAACAACTTCGCTCGTCGGCCAAGAGCTGTTTCGGTGCCGGCATGAAGGAGGCATTGATCAGATTTGGCATCATGAACACAGAGCTCCAATGGCTGGAAAGGCTGCGGCATTACTACCTGACTCAAGACGGTGCCAAATTGGAGGAAGCCTTGAGAAACACAGGGCACGAGAAATGGGACCCTCTGCAACGGCCCGACTGGCTGCTGATGGAGTTGGAATGTGACCTTCTCATCCGGCCTGAGCAGGTTCAGGTTGCTAATGCAATCATATCACCCTCATCCGGCACGAACTCAGTTTTGCAGATGAACATGGGTCAAGGTACTGTTCCTAGCCATTGCCTGTTGACATGTTTGCTGACTTACACGTGCGTCTAGGCAAGACGTCTTGCATTGTACCGATGGCCATTTCCATACTCGCTGACACCACGCAAATTGCTCGCCTTGTAGTACCGAAAGCTCTTCTGCTGCAATCCGCCCAAGTCGTCCAATCTCGGATCGGCGGCCTCGTCGGTCGCGAAATCCGCCACATTCCTTTCTCCCGCCGAACACCATCTACGGATGAGATTCTTCGTCTGTACACGGACTTGCATAGAGACATTCGTGAAGCTTCTGGCGTTCTCTTGACGACAAGCGACCACATGCTTTCATTCAAGCTCAGCGGCCTTCAACGTCTTGTCGACTCAAAGACGTCTGAGGCTGAAACAATGATCCGATTCCAAGAAACGTTGACACGGTTTTCCCGCGACATTATCGACGAATCAGACTTCACTCTGGCGGTAAAGACGCAACTCATTTATCCAAGTGGTCCTCAGCTCTCGGTTGATGGGGCCCCACAGCGATGGCTGATCATCCAAGAGCTCCTCCGCTTATTTGAAGAGCATCTCATGGAGATTAGAAATGCATTCCCCCACAGTGTGGAAGTAGTTCCCCGCTCACAGGAACAAGCTTTCCCGATGGCATTTCTGCTCAGAAGAGATGCTGAGGATGAATTCCACCGTCTCATTATCGAAGACATCGTCAACAATCGTACGTCTTTCTTGCGACTCTTGGAGTCCGGTGTACCTCCGAAGAAAGTTCGGAATACTATACGACAATTCCTATCAGAGGCCAGCACCAAGTTGCAGGACAAGGATGGACTGAAAGAGGTTGTAAATCTCTTCAACGACCACGAATCCGCGGCAAAGACGCTCCTCCTCGTTCGCGGTCTCATCTTGAACAGGATTTTGCTCTTCTGTATGAAGCGACGCTTCAATGTCCAGTACGGCCTGCACCGAGACCGCGACCCAATGGCCGTCCCGTTCGAAGCAAAAGGTGTACCATCCGAAAGCAGCGAATTTGGTCATCCGGATGTCGCCATAATCTTTACAACACTGTCATTCTACTACGCGGGGCTCACCCTTGATCAATTCCGCCAAAGCCTCTCCAGTGTGCTCAAGGCTGATGATGTCGCCTCGGCATACGATCGATGGACACACGGATGTGACACACTCCCATCAGGGTTGCGCCACTGGAATGTCATCAATTGCGACGATGATGGCCAGGTTGAGGAGCTTTACAGACATTTACGTCTGGACAGGAATGTACTCAACTCTTACTTGAACATCTGGGTGTTTCCTTCATATGCCAAGCAATTTGGCTTGAAGCTTTCAGCGTCCGCCTGGGATCTACCCAACTTCGCGAAGCCTCAGAGGCCAACCTTGCCAGGGGCAAGAAGTACCGGGTTCTCTGGGACCAATGATAACAAGTCGTTGCTGCCCTTGACAATTCAGCAGGATGACCTTCCCAGCCTTGTCCAGACAAATGCGGAGGTTTTGTCATACCTTCTGCAACCACGGAATCGTCACTATCACTGTGCAGCCTACCATGGCGTACGAATGACTGAGGAGCAACTTCTGCAGAAGATAGTGAAGGAGGGGATGATGGTCCTCATTGATGCAGGAGCATACATTCTGGAGCTCAGCAATCAAGCTCTGGTCAGCAAGTGGTTGGAAATCAACACACTGGCCAAAGCTGGAGTTTTCTTCAAGTCCGATAACCGTGCCTGGTAAGTTCTTTTCTTATTAGTGAAAAAGATTTCTTCTCTTTCTAAGTGCTCCCTTTCCTCCTCTTCCTCTTCTTATCGTTTAATTCTTCTTTTTCATTTTTTTAGTGATGAAGCAAGAGTAAGTACTAACTACCAACAGGGTCCTCTACAGAGGAGTAAAAAACAAAACTGTGCCCCTTGTCGCGACTCCTTTCGCGGACAACTTGACAGAGTGCGTGGTATTTCTTGATGAGGCACACTGTCGTGGAACCGACTTGAAGCTGCCGCAAGGCGCCAGAGGAGCATTGACGCTGGCCCTTGGCCAAACGAAGGATCATACTGTACAAGCTGCCATGAGGCTCCGACAGCTGTCGACTACCCAGTCAGTTACCTTTTTTGCCGGCCCTGAAGTGCACCAAAGCATCATTGATGTCTGCAAGCTCAAACCCCAGGGACATGGCTTCATCCACTCCGGTCATGTTGTGCAATGGCTTCTGGAGCAGTCTTGCCGCGCCAATGAGCATCTGGCGAATCTTCATCTTGCCCAGGGCGTCGACTTCTGCCGGCGACTCAATGCTCAGTGGAAGTATGACCAGTTCTTGGCCACAGACGAACACCGAATGATGTTGCTCAACGTCATCCGGCAGCAGGAAAGACAGACCCTCAATCAACAGTACGGCCGGATCACGGAAACCACCACCAAGGGCTCACCAGACGATGTGGTCTTTCCATCTCTAAAGAAATTCATGTCTACGCTTGCTTCTCAGCGGAAATCCATGGCTGGCAAGCTCACAGCAAGTGGGATGCACAGTTCGGCTCTTGAGGAGGTGGAACAAGAGCGCGAGGTCGAATTCCAGGTTGAGGAGGTCCGCCAGGTCCAGAAACGCAAAATGTTCAAGCCGCTAGCCTTTCCATGTCTGCATCCCACTATCCGAGATTTTGTCAAAACGGGCAGGCTTGTCGGGAACGAGGGGTATGTGCACGCTTTCAGCTTCTTGGGCAGCACGTCCATTGGGCAGAAGTTCATGGTACGGCCGACCTCGAGCCGGCTTTTTGTCTCTAACGAGTTCACAAGAACTGTGGTGCTGAGCAAGCAGGGGCAAAACAAGTATCCCGACAACTTCCTTCGGCCGGTGGAGTGGATTTTGTGGAGCAGTCTGACGGAGACCGCCCTTGTCGTCATACCCGAGGAGGCCGAGCTTCTGATCCCGATCATCCGCAGAGCTGGCCCGAGATGCTTGGTGCACCTCATGACGTACTCCGTCCCCGTCACAAAGCCGACTCTTCGGAACTTCAACGGTCTTAATTACTACAATTTGCCGCCCCTGTCAGACGACTACCAGTTTCCGAAGTGGTTTACAATCGAGTTGGGCATTCTTGCAGGACGTCTTTATGTCAACCATGAAGAATGTGCCATGGTAGCGCAGTACCTGCAAATGTCGGAGCCGGTGGAAGATCAAGTGGATGGTACAGCTGAGGAAGAGGAGACTTTTGCGCGCAACCCTGTCACCTTCATGTCGGAGTGGCTCGCCCACCGCAGGGAGTCTGACATCCAGCAGACGCCCATGGGGTACATTCTGCGAGGCAGAATCGAGGCACTTCACCCGGACCACGCATTCTTCACGGCTCACACGAATGGGGCCCAAGCTGTCTTGGAGGTGCCTCTGTCCACCGGAAAACGTCACCAGGCCAATGATGATGAGGAGGAGGACGACGACGATGACGACTCCGACCTGGACCATGACGGCGATGACATTGAGGAGGGCTGGGATGATCTCGGAGAAGAACTCGGGGCAGGCTTCGGAGAGGACATCGGAGACGAGGATCTCGGAGAGGGTCCGGAGAGGGTCGCGGCCGAGAAGGCTCTGTTTGACGAGTGATTTGCTCTGTTGTGATTTTTGGCACGGAGTGAAAAAGTGTGGAATCTTGCTGATTTGGCTGGTTCTTGCTGTACGAGTAGTTTGGAAAAGTTCTTGATGCAGTTTTTGTGATAGAAACGAGCAAAGAAAAAAAAGTTGTTTTATTATTGTACATGGCTAGCCCCTGCGTCGTGTTTTCAGACTGGTTAACTGGTGAGACGCCAGCTACGCGAGCGCCCAACTATGCTGTAGAGGTATGGTTATTTCCATCTTCCTCTGTAGTACGGTAGTAGCTGGTACTCAAAACCATTAAATGGATTACATCATCCTCTGTTGAACTCATTTTCTTGGCTCGAATTGCACCGTAACATATACTGCAGGTGACATCCTGGGATCGTATACGGGGAATAGGTGATATACAGCGTCATGGCCGGGGATAATCTCACCCATGCCTCACGAGTGACGAGCTCTACTCCGTTGTCCGCGACATGGCCACAGCAATTACCTGTGGGCAACCTGGGCCGCGCTTACTGTTAATATCAAACCTCCTATATCCCAACCTCCTGTAGGTTATTCCATATGAGGTAATTATATACCCGTGGGTCAGACCTTCGGTTGCCCCCTACGCTTGCGTCAGCAGTGGGTGAAGTAAAGCCGGGCCACCCACGGGTAAGGGGTAATTCTATAGGAGGTTATTCCATAGGTGGTTATTTTATAGGAAGTTATTACACAAGGGGTACTCCTATAGGAGGTCAACCTATAGGAGGTTATTCTATTGGGGGTATGTAGGGGTCCCTTCCACAGAGTAACCTCATATAGAATACTATCCTGCAAAATAACCTCCTTTCAAAGACTCGTTTTTAGAATGGTCCTATAAAACAACCTCGTATAGGAAAACCAGATTTAATACGAATGAGCCATAGGGGCTCCACAATGGCATCTTCGCAGTTTTCACGATGTGGCTGTGTTACGGAAATAATGTATGTGAAGTGAAATGTATGGTACAAAAATGTCGGACGTCCGATACGACCAGCCAACCCACTTCCCAGCTCGTGTCCCTGGTCACACCGAATAGTGCTCGGACAACAACCTTCCCACTCAGTTTTTATCGAGCAAAGCACTTGCTCATCAAAGAAGTATCCTTCATAGAATCCGCAGATGTACCAGTCGGCGTGAGTGTCAACTCATACGTGTCATCAAACCCACCAGCAGACCAGCCAACATATCCAAGGAAGACGTCGGCGTTCTCGTTGAGGTAGGCGAACTGCTCACACACGTACTTCTCGCACGACTCCGTGTTGCCACCCCCGGTCTCGGTGAGCATCGCCTGCCGGTTGTTGGAGCGCAGCCACTTCGCCAGGGGCGCGAAGGCGTCGTCGACGTTGTTGGTCGTGCAGTCTGTGTGGGTACCCGAGTTGTCGCTCTATGAGGCTCGTCTGTCAGCAATCGGGGACGGAATTTTGGGGTGGCCGAGAGGAACATACATCGAGGTACTTGTGGACATCGAAGAAGATGTTCTTGGTGCTTCCGTCCGGGTTGGCGACCTTGAGCAGGTCGGGACCGGCCTCAGTGGGCAGCTGCGCGGCGGACGAGTAGGTGCTGCCGGGGATGAGCAGCCAGTGGTCCGGGGCGACCTTTCGGATCGCCGTGACGGCGGCCTGGACGGTGTCGGCCCAGGTCGAGGTCGTGAGGTCGTGGGGCTCGTTCATGATTCCGAAGATGACATTGGGGCTCTCTGCGTATTTAGTGGCAAGGGAGGTCCAGAGAGCGGCGAATTCTGTTTAAGGGGGGTTAGTACATGTCGCTGGTACGGACAGTGTTGTCTGGGGGCATACCGTCGTTCGTTGGGCCGCCTTGGCCGATGACCTGTCCATTCCAACGGGCGTAGTTGTGAACATCGATCACACACTGGCAAGAACCTCATTAGCCAGCTAACCTCCTACGATTTCGTCCATTGTGGGGCCTTCTTACCTTCACTCCAAGATCCAGGCAGCTCTGCATCAACTCATCGTACTTCCCGAAGTTGGTAGCGTCGAGGTCACCACCAACGACGTTGTTGGTGAGATACTGCCAGCCGACAGGCAGGCGGAAGATGTTCATGCCGTCATCCTTCTTGAAGTGCTGCATCTGGGCTGCACCAGTGCTGGGCACGGTAATGCCATCCTGCAAGAAAGAGGGCTGTGTCAGAAAATGCCGTTATCAACCAAAGGCAAGTATGTAAAGTAGTGAACATACGACGGTGCATGTTCCATCAGTCCCGCAGCCGAAATCGAAACCGGCAATGTTGATGCCAGCATAAGTGGTCTGGTTGCCCGTCGCAGTGGGCACGGTGGAGGCGCCACTGGCACCAGTGGCCTGGGCCGTGGCACCGGTGGCCACGGCGGATGAAGCAGCCGCAGGAAATCCGGTCGGGACAGCGGCGGGAGTCGAAGCTGGGACGGAGCTGGAGTAGATGGACGACAGGGTCGCAGTGGCCGCTGTCAGGGCACTGCTCAGAGTGGACTTCCTTACGCAAGGCATCTTTCGTTCCGTTTTTTTAGAGAGAGAGTGGATATCTGTTGAATGGTTGCAGATGTTGCTTTGTAAAATGATTGTAAGTGACCACAGGTCAGTCAAGACTCAAGGGGCGAAAAAGACAGTGAGGGTTGGGACACAGTCCACAAGTGAAAGAATGTCAGAATGCCTGCTGTTGCGATGAGCTGCCATTCAGGAAGCAGCACACAGAACACACCCCAACGGGGTGCGTCCTCTTTAAATGCCAAGGCATGTGGCAGGATGTAAGCTTCGCCGAGACGGCCGCCTACGATCAGGAGAGGGTGGATGAACCGACTGGTCCGGGGCAGAGGGCCCACTGCAATAAGTTGATTGCCTGACCAGGTTAGGGTGTGGGCCGTTTGAATGTTACAGCGTCTGGATGAGTGAACGGTGAGTGACTTTTCGCCAGGGGTTCCGGTCAGCCGGATTCCGGAAATTCACTTGAGCAAATTGAGTTCAGTACCCGGGCAGAAATAACAATGAAGGGTGCTGCTATGCAGTGTTGTTCCTGCGCTGGACCCACCCGTTGTGGCCACGCGATCCTGGGGGATCCTGACCCACAAGATGGGGAATCTTGTTCAATGTGACACCTGATCGACTTCTGCTGATGTTTCGATGGCTCTAGCAACCCCAGCGCCGATCAGCGTGTTCTGTTTCAAGGGATTATTCAGACCCCATCTCGAGGTGCAACGACACATGTTGACTACGAAAGAAAAGGAGGGACGTCATCATCTGGAAAAACACCGAAAATTCACTACATCACGATGTCCAATTTCATCCTCCAGTGCGGCGCGGGCTAGGCGTGGTGCTAAGGCCGGATGTGGGGTGCTGTTCCATGTGTTTCATCAGTCTAGACTCATCCAAACCTTCCTACCGTCATCTTAGATCGTGGCAAGGCGTTCTGAAACGGGACTGGCTCCAATTTCCCTGTTGCACGGAAATAAGCCAGGCATGGCGCTAAACTCGACAAAAGTCCGGAGTCAAATTTTCGTGCGTAGATAGACTCTGATTGAATCGTTGTCGTCATTTGATGTTGATGGATACCCCTGCAATGCCCTCCGGTGACGGTTTGCAGTGATGGAAAAACCCGCTCGCTCTAGCTGGCATCTCACCAGTCGACTAGTCTGGAAACACGATGCAGAGCTGTACACAAATTTCTTTTGACTATGGGATCTACATACAAATTGCTGAGGTGACCACATTGACTATCATCCCTTGAAACACATCCACATGAGCAACACACTGAACACACGTAACTTCGCAAATAGGAAATCATGATAGATTCTCAGTGCTTTTGCTCGCAAAACAGTCCAATGGCACTTCCTTCGTTCAGACCAGGCACCGGGCTGGCACCGGGCCGGCCCAGCTGGTCTTGTGGGCTTGATACTAAATGTGGTAGCTTGTTTCTTCCCAGAGGCGGTGAATGAGTCTTGTAGAGATTCCCACACTCCGGCAATCTCCAAACCACAGTATGTGTATAATCAATAACGTTAAGACAGGATTAATTTGTGAGCTAAGGTTGAGATCATCCTTCGGACATGACACTGAAATCAGATGTTACGGCCATGAGATCCTAGGTAAGGCGGTATTTGTAAAACTCAAGGTGCAATTCGGGAAAGTCAACAACTTAACATCAACTCAGCAAGGTGTTAGCCACTGCACAATGTCGAAACCCAGGACCGAAACTCAACTGACCACTGATCATCACTGTGCATCCAAATTCTTTGCGTTCGCACATCTTGCGTCCACAGACCTATGGTACTCTGCCATGCGAATGATCCTTGAGAAGCCAGGGAAGCGTCCATAGTAATTCCGACATTGCTTCTGACGGCACCAATATATTTCGAAGCCCTCCTCGTCCTCCGTCAGGCTGTACGAATCTGGGTCTAGGGCTTGATGCCACTGTAGATCGATGGCTCCGCCCCTCTCGAATCTCACCCTCCGTAAGTAGTCCAAGACGATGCAGCCGTTACCTGCACGACATGGCCAAAATAGTGGATTACACTTACCAGGACCAAAGCGTTTATCAAAGTCAAAACGCGCCATGTGGTCCCGGTCCAAAAAATCGAATATAGATCGGGGCTCAGGGACAGCGGACGATGACCTCGACGATTGCCGTGCAGGAAACAACCGCTTGAAGTATGAAGTCGACAAGCACTCTCCGAATGCAGCGAAGAGGCTAATTGCCATTCAACATTCTCACGTCCTTCGAGAAAGACACATTCACAGTCTTTCGGGTCAAAACAGCGCATCTCTGGCACAACCTGCGTGACTGTGATGGCGGGACACATGAAGCGTCCGCAGTTCTCTCGGACCTCATTTATATGCGAGCGCAAATCGGCATCAGTCAGCAGTCGGCCATTCGACTTATTGGGCAAATGGGCTGTCCAACGCAGCCAAATCGAGCCCCTATTGACTTGGAGCTCCGGCATCGGTCGCTCCAGGACGAGATTGAACCCGAGATTGGGATGGTAGAGTGTCTTAGGTGGTTTCGCTTTTAATCCGTATACGTACTCTTCTGAGCAGTAGGCGGTCCCTTCACACAGTAGTAAACACTCAAAGACCCAGTGTTAAATGCCACACAGTGTAGAATATCTTACCTGACCTTTTTGCAGCGGTTCGAGCGCACGAAACGACGTGACTGGGATCCTAAAAGATCCCCTTGTCGTGTGGGCACAAGCGGATATAACCTTCGTGCGCGACACATCGGTGTCGGCTGGTTGACCCCTGCCTCTGACGCGCGGAAAATAAGCACGCCGGGTGTTCGAGTTTACAAGAATGATAATAGAAGTAGCTGGTGACCCGCCCGACCCGCAGGTCCCAGTCGGGGGCCTCCTGGGCCGCACGGCAGCCCCGACAGTACCAGTCTCTGGTGAGGAGCTCAAGGAGCTGGAGTCGTTCAACTGCGGTGCTGTCCTTTCGGTGGCCATTGAAGATTTCGAACCGCGGACTGCAGCATTCGGGTTCAGCTATCAAGAAGGCACAGGCAACAAATGGGAGAGGTTTCCTATTGACGGGGTCGGGATTGTATCGAAAGGCTGCTTACCACGCAAATGGTCCGCCCCAAAGCTCAGATTCATACGTTTGCTGAACTGTGTGCGGCCGTGTTAGGATTTCTTCGTCGCAGAAAGGTGTGAATCTGCGCGAGACGCGTCGAAGACACTCGATACCGCAGCTGTCCAGGTTCTGAATCACTGCCCTCAGCACCTTCTCCGGCAGGCGGGGCAGGTTGCTGATGACCTGATTGTGCCACATTGCTTCGACGAGGGGATGCATGTTGGGCCGAGGAGAGCGGCCCGGAAATAGCTCCGCGTACCGCGGGGGCGGAGAGCGTGGGGATAGGTCCGAGTACGACGGGGGCATCTCAGAGGTGGTCTGGGCGGAAGCGCTTCCGCCATTGAGAGGTTCTGTGTTGATCTAGTCGCCTCCTCTGCCTGCACCAGACTGATGGCCATGCGAGGCCATTCTCAGAAATTTCTGGATGAGAGTGCTGATCTTGAGGTACTTGGAGATTGACGGCGAAGGGTTTGTTCGACGCACAGATATCGGATTATTCCGGTAAACGAAGGAATCAGAAGATTAAGAATGCACTGCTGATGCGAAAGACAGGGCGGAAGCTAGAGGCAAAATGGCCACCTCGCCGTGTGGCATCCTAAGCTATTTGTACTTAACGGAACAGCTCGTATGAAGGAAGCAAAAGAAGTGAATAAAGCGGGCTCGCCACAGATATTCACAATTTAATGGACCCAGAGTAGCATCGGTGGTGTACTACTAGTATAAAAGCATCGAACAAGTAGATCAGGCTACTTAATATCGACTATATTCGGCGCTAATCAATGGGAATCCTGCCCGGGCGAAAGCCGAACCCCGTCTATGTGGGCATAGAGCGAAAGAGTATCATTAGCGCGTCATTATCCTTTCATATTGCTATTGCTGTAGCATTACCAAGCCCACCTTTAGAAATTTATCTAGTTTATGACTTATGAGGCCTCAAAAATCGCAGACTTCGAATGCTGGTGCAACACAATGCGACACCTTTATGTATTTAGATCTAAACTATGCCTTGATGCAGACGCAACGCGGTGCATGGAACAGATGCCCACGGCGCTTTCTCAGGAAGTGGGCATAAAGCCCGCCTGCCGTATACACGGCGGCAACGCTGATGACGACGGGCCATTGAAACTGATCAGGCCTAGAGAAAATAATCGTTGTCACGTAAGACAAAATCTCAAAAAGATTTTGGAACGACGCCTCGACCGCGGAGAAAGTACCTCGATGGTCGTCTTCGACCTCCTGTCATTCACGGTGTCAGTCTTCTCAGCTAAGCATTACACGCTGGGGAAAGAGGCTTACATCTTGAATGATATTCTGAGCGCAGAGGTCGAAACCCCACAGCCCGATCCGACTCAGTGCCACGCCGACCGCAAGCCCGGTAGCTGAGAAGATACTATTCGTGCCCATGCCTTCAAAGTCGGAGAAGTACCATGCCAGAACTCCAGCAAGACACGTCATCTGCCAAGCAAGGAACCAAATCCCAGCCCGTATGACGCCAAGTTTCTTCATCAGGTACGGGGCGGCCCATGTTGCACTTATCTCGAAAATGCTACTGCCGACCCTGGCGATACCAATGTACAAAGGCGTGTACCCGACTGAAGCGAGATAGGTGATCATCTGACCTGAGAAGGATAGGACTGTGAAGTATAGCAGGGACAGAGCGAACGAGGCCAGAAATGCCGGATGGCTGAAGTAGAATGGGAGCGAATCGATGGGAAGAATGCCTCTGATGCTGTTGAGCACTTTGGGTTTGACAGATTGCAGACGGCTCCTACTGTGTGTCTCTGCGCTTTGGTCCGTAGCCGCCGAGTTACTGCGGACTCTGGAAGTAGACACCTCGGGTGTGCGCTTGAGGCCAGAAACGCGCCTGTACACCTGCTCGATGGCGACATATTCGACAATGACTGAGGCCATGTTCATCCCGAGGGTTGTCCAGATGGCGATCTCCGTGGAGGCGATGGAGACCAGAGATACGGTCAATGGTCCCATCAGCTTGCAGAAAAGGTCAATCCGGCGCATGCGAGCATTCATTTCTGGATAATTGTCAACGTTAGGCATGACTAGGCCAAGAATCCAGCAGTGCTGGAGAGAACTCACTACGACGGGCGACCTCGTTGTTCTCGGTAATGACGACGACCTTTCAAAACGTGTCAGCACAGGCCGAAGCTTGCCCTATTAACAATTGAGGCCACCTACCCAGTCCCTCTCCACCGAGATCAGGTTCATGGTCGCCGAAAGCTTCTCCACCACGCTCAGGAAGACGATGACGGCGAAGACGCCACTATTCTTCCTGGATCCCAGCTCATCCTTCTTCAACAAAAGCACCAAGAGCAAGGCGCAACTCGCCGCGACAGGGACCCTCTGGCCAATGATGCTCGTCCGGATCAGGTTGAGGCGGTTCCCCTTGTTGATCCAGTTCCCCACCGGCTGTGCGAAGATGATGTAGCCAGCATTCCGAACAAGAGAGTAGATCGACACGGGCAGAAGGGTGCCCGGGAAGATAGAGGTTAGGAACAGGGCGGCGCCGAACTCAAACACGCGCGAGTTCCAGGTCGACAGGAAGTGTGAAGTGTAGAGCCTCAGCCCTAGGGACCGGGGAACGCTCCTAGGGATGACAGCGGGATCGTTGTCGTCACCTTCGTGGAGGAGGTGATGGCCGGGCGTAGCATTGACTGCAGCGATGTTGATGGTCGTAGGCGCGGTGCTTGGATGTTGTGCATCCCCGGAGCCGGGCGTAGTCTCGTCGACATTTGCTACGGTGGACGCCGATCCACTGGACGTCGGATCTCGAGGGATTTCGGGGCTTCCCTTACCGCCGTCGGCCTCCTCTTGGTTCATGTTGGGGTAATTGATCACTTGAACATGTCAGGAGATCCCATAATTTGTGCGTGTAGCTTCTAATGTGGGAGGACGAAGGTGAATGGCACAAAAATCAAAAGTTGTGAGCCTGCCGATGATCGGTGAATCACAGCTCCGGGTGGCAGGGCTCCGAATGAGGTGATTCGGCATTTTGCGGCTCCACCCGTTGCTCGCTTTCGTATCGCCCCCGTCTCCCGCGTCTGGGCGTCGTCATCTTCTGCGTGTCCAAGCGAGACCGTCGGCTAGAACTTCCACATGTTGTCAACAATTATTAAGTTTTGGTTAGTACGATCTGATAACTTTATCCAGGAGTATGCCAATTCGGCCGAACCCAGAGCACGTCAAGCTTGGGCTTGTTGTAACAACCGGATACAACCTCCTAAATGATATAGCAACAGTGGACCATGGAATTGGTAAAGTGAATCTGAACCAGCCCCGGAAGTCGGCTCACCACTTACTGCATGATGCCGGCAAGGAGAAAAGTTCTGGAACCCGCTGGTACCACCTCAGTGCAGCATCCGGCAGAGCTTGTTGGAACTCCAAAGTTTTGTTTGAGAAGACATCGTACAAACATGTGAATTTTGCATGCGGTACCACAGTAATTTCGATGTCGGACAATGGAGATCAATAGCACTCTCGGCATCGGCTCCTCTTACAAGCCGGTTCTAATTCTCCTCAAACCTCTACCAATCACTGGCTACTCCAGCAATTAGCTTGACAGCCAATTGTGTTCCAGCTTCTTGTGTCAGAGGGTTATCGATGGAGCCTCAGATCTTGCCCCGCTGCGGTGGTGCCATCTTTGTGATCAAAGTTCGGCCGTCTTACTGCGGAGAGCCAAGCCCGAGGCCGAGTGCTACTGAAGGTGACTTCCGGATCTGCACGCCCATTCCACGGATTTTCCATGGGCTCCTCGGTCAATCAGGCACGGAGATCTATCTTTGCTTATTGCTTTTTCTGACACGAAGCGTGTCCAATCTATGACGGTAATGTCATACAAAGCACCCCCTCGTATTGGCGGTCCGAAAAGGCCGATAATTCAATCAACACAGCTCATCCTTCCAATCTTATTGAGTATGTATAAAGAGCAGCTCCTGAAAGTCCCTATGCTAATCACGTAAACCTTAATGTGTCATTCTCTTCCACAGAACAATATCTAAGTCTCGCATGCGGTTTATTTTCTTAAAGGTTTCGCTTCCCCTTCATGACCCTTAACATGGCTCCGCTGAAAGTACTCATTTGTGGCGGCGGCATTGCTGGAAATGCTCTCGCCTTCTGGCTCACCAAGTCCAGACACAACGTCACGATCGTGGAGCGATACCCAGACCTGCGAGTTACGGGCCTGCAGGTCGACCTGCGCGGTCCCGGCATCGAGGTCCTGAAGCGCATGGGGCTTGACCAAAAGTTCCGTGCTCACGCGGCTAAAGAGGAGGGTATGCGGGTAGTGTCGAGTTCCGGAGGGGAGTGGGCGTACTTTCCGGCGAACAAGAGCGGCGAGGGCCAACAAAGCTTCACTTCCGACTATGAGATAATGCGTGGTGATCTTACCAGGCTTCTCCATGATGCTTCGAATGCCAAGATCTTGTTTGGGATCTCGATTGAGAACTACGTCGACAAGGGGAACTCGGTTGAGGTCGTTTTCTCGGATGGCAGAACAGAACAATTCGACCTGTACGTATCAGTAGTCCACCTCTACTCTTTTACTGGTTCATAGCATCGACTTCGTGTAGGAAGAAAGAGCCTATACTGACTTGTCCCAGCCTTGTTGGAGCGGATGGCCAGTGGTCACGCACCCGCAACATGATGATGGAACAGGGAACACCAGACCCAATGCACTTCCTCCGAAACAACGTCTACATCGGCTACTACACCATTCCCAAGGCGAGCGAGCCGGGCGAGAAATACGACGCCAACCTTTACATCGCCACTGGAAACCGACTAGTCATATCACGGAGAACCGACCAACATCAGATCCAGGTATACCTAGAAGTGATGAAGGGAGCAGTCACCGAGCGGCTGAGGCAGGCGCACCGTCGAGGGGTCGCGGGCGAAAAGGCGGCAATGGCGGAGATCTACAGGGGCGCCGGCTGGAAGACAGATGAGTTCCTGAAGGGGCTTGAAGAGTCGGACGATTTCTACATGGAGCGCCTCGGGGTCGTCAAGCTTGACTCTTGGTCCAGGGGCCGTGTCGTCCTAGTTGGGGACGCAGCGCACTGTCCGTCGGCGATGACGGGGATGGGCACAACATCTGCCATTGTTGGGACGTATATACTGGCCGGCGAGGTCGAGAAGCACTGCGGGCCGTCTGGAAACAAGGACGGCCTCGCTTTGGCGCTCAAAGAGTACGATCAGAAATTCCGACCTTTTATGAACCGGATTCAGGAGGGAATTGTGGAAGGGTCCCTGCTATGGAGGCTCTTCCCTTCGTCATGGCTGGGGGTCGCCATGTTCAACCTCATCCTGCAACTGATCACCCTCTTCAGGTTGACTTTCATTGGAAGTTGGGTTTTCCGCGAAGACGGTGGAGATGTATGGCAGCTCCCAGAATACGAGGGGCTCGTTAGCAAGGCAGGGTAGGGATTGCCTGGCTCTCTTCATGGGCATAGACCGTGACAAATACATACTCACCTCATATCACACGCACTATTTACTGATGAACCTTCTTGGGAACGTGGTATGGAAAATGGTAGTCGACGTAAGGGTGTCCCCAATCTCCATAAATCTAAATTTCCACATGACTACAAGGCTTCGAACCGAGTCAAAGAAGTACTTTTATTGCATCAAAAGGATAGAGAATTGCCCCTGAACATAACATTTATTGCTTGACTGATCTAACACTATGAAATTGCTTTCTCCCCCAGTCTCAATCTTTTCCTCCTTCTGGACTGAACACTGATGAAACAGCTAAGGTGGACTGTAAAGATTTCAGAAAGGCGGATCCTTTTGCATGTTGGGTCACTGAGTATTAACTCACTGCTTGACGGAGAATTGCCGCTCACGAGACACAAACGCTTCCCTTGGTGTAGCAAGTCAAGCCACCGCAGCAGTCCGCCTCGGAGTTGCAATGATCGAATTCATTTCCGCATTGCTACAAGAACCGAAGTTAGCAACAAGTACAGTGAGAGACAGACTACGAGGCTTCATGGATGTACGTACGGCCGCTCGCCCTTCAACAGAGTTGACGTCTGGGTTTGGCAGAGCCATAGTTGAGCCCAGCAGGGCAATAGCGATGGTCGTAAGGGAGAAACGCATTTTGATGAAGTCTGTTGGATTGTTTCTGAGGGGATGAGAGAGGAAGTCTTTGTAGCTGTGCCTTTTGTCTGAATTTGAGAGGAACTTTCACATCAACCATCACGCCTTTTATATTTGTCGATGTACTCCCTGCGTCACACTGGACTCGGACTTCTCGGTTCTCTCCAACTGCGAGGTCTCTGCGGGCAGGCGCAAGATTCCACCGCGTCAGTTCTTTTAGCTCTTCTGTATCATGGGCATCCGTATGCCGATCTACTAGGTCATGAATCCTGACCAAGCTTTCCTGAAAGCTTATTTGATGTTAGTCCATGCAAGCGATTGGGTAGGATTGATTTCCTGGCTGTGCCGCTCAAACTGTCATGTCTCACAGGCAGAAGCTCCATTTTTGCGGGCCGAGGATTCCTCGGCTACAACTGGTAAGCTGACAGGTGGAGAGCGTCTCCGAACAGCGCGTTAATAGTGTCTTCTCCCGTTGTCCAACTTGGTTCACGCAAGCAAAGACACGATGTAGGATTTTAAAATCCTTCAATGACGTGGGCGATGCATTGTGGGGCAGCAAGTACCAGAGTCTCCATTCATCCTTTCGGAAGTCGGCGTGGCCTTGAGCTGACACAATTCGAAATGTGACAAACAATTCTGAAGTGCGATACTTGCTCTCAATTCAGCTTCTGGAGATTTGATACAAAAACTTTTCAAATGATCATTAACACCTTATGAGTTGGATACGCTTGCGCAAACAAGATGAAGACCATTAGAATGAGGTACACAAAAGATCATCGGTTGGTGGATTTCAACATTTTGAACTTGCCCCTTTATGCTGGCCAACCAGAGGGACAGTCGAGAATGGCCTCTCTTGATGACTGTATTTTCTCCTATCGAGTGTCGGGGCGATGATCTTTTCACATAGCGGGTCTTGGTACGACGCGAAGGTTGAAACTCGTCCAGCTGGTCAGAAACGGAGCCCACCTACCAGGGGGAAGGGGGGTTTTTGTTTAGGTGCTACAACCAAGTCAATAGGATTGCGACATAATAGTAATATTTAATCAAGGTCTTAACAGTATTATTAAAGTTGTGTCTATCCTAACTTACACATTCTTGACATAAAAACACTCTTAATATAATATCAGCCCTTGATATAACCCTAGAAAAAAAAGTACCTTAGTACCTTGTCTCCCACCCAACTATTTATTAGCTATCTAGTAGCTTAACTATTTATTAGGGAAGGATCTACGGAATTACGGAAATATCTAAAAATAATAGTAGATTTAGAGTTATTAAGGTTTAAACCAATAGTCTTAATATAAAAAAATCCTGATATTATCTTGATATAATATTAACCCTCTAACATGATTTTTTTTTAACAATTATTTGTTAGTCTTTTACAAGCATTCTGTTATAATCTCTAAATTTTAATTAGATCTCGAAATTATTACCAAAAATGTGTGTATTGTGTAACCCAGTCAGTAACCCCCCCTCCCCCTGGTAGGCAGTGGGTTCATGTCGTGTCTCCATTCACTCCCAGCTAGCTCGGAGATCGTCTCCAACTACCCGTAGGTCAGACCTCCGGTTGCCCCCTACGCCAGCAGTGGGTGAAGCGAAGCAGGGCTACCCACGGGTATTGTGGCAAGGGTGCCTTATTAGATAAGCACCATTCACTGTAGATAGCTTCACTTCACCGTTACTGTGGGGAGGATATAAGGCTGTACGCGCTACGTGCCTTCGGCCCCTTCTTCCCTCCTACACACCAGACAAGAACCAACGAATAAAGACCCAATTTGAAGCCATTGCTATTACCCAAGCCAGACCAACAGGTATACCTTACGCAATACTCAGCCTCATTTGAATATCAACAGACACGCGTCAGCCACTTACATAAAGATTGGTGCCGGCATGCAGTTCAGCCACCAGACTTGTGCAAGATCAGCATGAATCCTTTCTTCCATTCTTGACCGAGACATTCTGACCACCTCTGCAGGTCTGGAAGATCCCATATCTTTCCCTGTAGGTACATATAGCCCTTACCCTTTACAGAAGAGGTTACTCACCCATACAATTTGGCTACAAAGAATACAGATCTTTAATTATTCTGGAGAGACCCACTGTTTCTTAACATGTTCTTCCAGTAAGAATTTCTGCTCAGAAAGACTTTGTTATAAACGAGCTAATCATGAAACATGTGACAGGGGAACATTTGGGATCCTCCAGAGCTGTATCGTTATGGTCAAAAGCCCAAACATGTCGACAACTTTCAGCGCTTTCTCCGCATTTTGTGAAATGAACAGGCAGCCCCAGTAGCTAAGAAAACCACAAATGTCAGGTATGATGGATCCTCTGAAGTGCTCCGCCAGATGTAACCCCAACAGAATCAACGCAATAGACACGAAGCCGAGATTCCAAAGCTTGCACGCAGGAACTGGAAAGCACGTGTAATCTATTTACGCATAAGTTAAATCTGGTTTAAGCGGCCAAACTGGGTGGCTCTACTATTAGACAGCATTTGTCCATTATCATGATATCCAGAGCATTAGCTTGAAAGACAGGATCAGAAAGATCTGTGTCCTTGGATCACCGAGAACCTCAGTTAATTGCCTGAACATAAGCGTCAACTCTTTAACTCCATGGCGCATGTGCCGTGCCTGAGGCGTTGATGTGCTATTGAGAAAGTCTGCCACACACGTCAGGTGGCATTCTATCGATAGTCGGACAACGTATGTCTCGTATGCTTTCCTACTGATGGAACTCGGAGAAATGTAAACGCGAAAGCGATCGTCTTGGCACCGCGCTTGACTAAGTGCGTTGTTTCTGAGTGATTGCAGGCAGCTCGGCAGGCTGAGAGATAGTCGACCGTGCGTTACCATTGCTGCACATATGTAGCTCGGAGCTAGGCATCAAGCCGGTGTACTTGGTCTCCCTGACCCCAGCCCCTGCGGCCATGACGCATAGCAGCATCGCAAGGGCTATTCTTAGACCGGAACTCCTCAGGAGGCTTTAGTTGAGATTGACGTCAAGCACTTGAGCTCGGCGCCTACTATGTAGTATAGAGCGCCAGCTCCCAACCCCCTTTGTTTAAGTTTGGTCCCATGCATATAGGCACTTCTCGCGAGGCGTTAATCAAACATTGGCCCTCCATCGTACTGCTTCGGAGCATTCGCCAAAACAGGCTCAATATCATGGCCGACGTGGAAATCAAAGGAAAAGACGTCGCCGACGATCACGACTCAGCCGAAGACCAGGAATTCGTCCCTGACGATGCTAAAGATGAGGATGCCAGCGGCAAAGCTGAAGGGCCGGGCCCAGAGGATGTGAAAGAGGCCCTAGATGACGACGAAGTCAATGACGAGGAGCCAGCTGAAGCAGACGAGGACCAACAAGCCGAGGTGGAAGAGTTGTACGACTCGGGCGGGGACTTAAACGAAGACACCGAGAGCGAGGTATCCGTCGAGGATGATGATGACAATGACAACGAGCCACCCCGTGGAACCAAACGCGAGAATGAGGACGAGAATGAGACAGCGCCGAACAAGAAACAGAAGGAATCGACGGGCGAAGGCAACACAGCCGACAAATCGGAGACGAATGGCGCCGACGCCGAGGGCAAGGTCGGTTCGAAGCACGACGATCCACGGGACCCCGAAACGCAGGGCTCGGCAGAGAGGCTGCCGGAGGTGGGCCAGCAGGTCGAGTGGAAAGCCTTGCCCGGGTTTGTGGACGGCGAGGTCGTTGAGGTTCTGCGAGAGGATAAGGAGGTGGACGGAAAGAATGTCAAGGCGAGCGAGGATGATCCACGGCTTGTGTTGAAGAGCAACAAGTCTGGCAAAATCTGTGTGCACAAGCCTGAGGCCTTGTATTTCAAATGAGATTCATGAATACATCTAATTATATTCCGCCCCATGGATCCATCTTGCTCAAATTGAGATTGGTCTCCGACGGGAACTTCGAGGTCTCAAATCGTTTCTTGCTAGGCACCCTGATAAGAAGCATAGACGGCGTAGCAATAACAAGAGCCAAGTTGCTGCCAATTTATTGACTGTTACTGACGGTTCTGGATAATTCAGCGATTGAGGACGGTCAGCTCTGTTCGATCTGAAACATGTCAATGGAGTTAATGATGCCGCAACGAAACGCATTTGTGCCTTCAAGAGAAGACAGTCTGACGTGGCACTGGCGAATTTGCGGCTTGGGCCTGATATCTGAGATGTACACCGACATTAGCTTTACGCTCACATATCATTTCACGCTGTGATCACAGCCGCCAATGGTGCCTCGTCTCTTGAGCTAGAATATCAAATCTCACGTTTCAAGACTTTCGAGTCCTTTGTTCCAGATAGTGCTTTCGTGTCCGAAGAAGTTGGGTGACCAGCGACGATATGCATATCAGTATAAATATGGAGCGAGCGTCTTCGAGTTAGGAAACGAGGTGCCAGGTCGAAATTATAATTCACGATTATCTTACTCCACACCGCAAGTGTTCAAAGGATCTACCTTGAGCTTTTCAATCATTGCAACGAACAAGGACCCAAATATGCAGCTGACAGTCGGTATCCTTATCGCCACTTCTTTCGCCGTGGCCCAGGCCTCCGAGCAGCATGTCCTTCAAGAATGCCTACAGAATTGCCACGCGGCATTCTTTCTGCGTGTGTACGGTTACAATCTCACGGAAGGCTCAAGCTATGCGGTTGCACTGGATGCCCAGTGTGACTGCGTCGACTGCGCACTTGGTTGCTATGGGCTTTGACGAAGTAAGGCTTAGGAGGACAGGTCTGGAAAAGGATTCGTTGGCCTACCTGAATTTTACGTGGATCAGCATTGTGATGAGACAACCTTTCTACGGCACACAGATAGAGAACAGTTTGGAGCAAGGCTGGGGATATAGGTATACAAGATACGGTACCTAGGTATTACAAATCTACGGGTAGTCGATACTAGGCTAGCAACCCCATGCTTCTCCGCACGTCATATTGCCAAACGTCCGCGTTGAGAGTTACATCCTGACGGAATCACTTCTTACCGTGAGGGGAACAAGTAACGGCTACCTATCCCAGAGCGGTGTAGACACCCAACGAGGTTGTAAAAGCAAATCCTTCTTGTAACACATCGCCCGTTGCAATGAAATGGCGGAGCCAGACCTCGACCAAGCCTGCCTAGCCAAGCCCCCCGGCGAGTGCTGCATCGCCGGAAACCTGCATGACGGCGAGCCGCGGGGGACGCAAGAGACGATCGATGGGATAGACACCTACGTCGTTCGTCCAGAAGCGGGAAAGTCTAATGGAAACATCGTCCTGTACTTTCCCGATGTCTGGGGCCTATTCAAGAATGGACTGCTCGTCATGGATGGCTTCGCCGACGCTGGGTATTTAACTGTTGGCATTGACTACTTCAGAGGCGATCCAGTGTGGAAGCACCGCAAGGATCGCCACGATACGACCACAGACCCGAACTTCGACTACGATGCGTGGAAAACCAAACACCAGGAGTTTGCCGCTGAGGCTGTTCCGAGATGGGTCGATGCGGTCAAGGCCAAGTACGGTGCGACGGGAACAAAATATGCATGCGTCGGGTAAGTGTATCCAATAATGAGTGTTGTCATGAAAGCTATACCAACTCGCCGTACAGATACTGTTTCGGCGCGCCGTACGTCTGTGACCAACTCGCCGACGGCGGCACCTGCGCCGTCGGTGCGTTCGCTCACCCAGCCTTTCTTAAGGAGAGCCACTTTGCGAATCTAAAGAGTGAGTGGGGCCACCTCCATGCAAGGCTTGTGTGGTCTTGCTGATCATATAAAACAAGGGCCTTTGTTTCTGTCATGTGCGGAAATCGATCATACATTCGATGCTCAATCTCGACGGCGGGCGGTCGACATTCTCATTGCGGACAAGAAGACATATCATGTGCAGCTCTTCTCGAGGGTTGAGCACGGATTCGCATTGCGCGGAAACCAGGACGATCCGTACGAGCGTAAGCGAGCATAATAAGAAAACCCCTCCAACAAACTACCAGTTTTACTCATGTGGCTAATACTGTTCAGGATGGGGCAAGGAACAAAGTCTTCGGGGTATCATAGACTGGTTCGACTGTTGGCTTCCTCGTGCTACGCCTGTTCAGAAGTAGAGAGTGGCGCAAAGTGATGCTCAAGGTGATACAACGAAATGTTTGGCTACGTAGCCTTGAACCATGCGCGCTCCCTGCCCGAAAATTTGCCATAGTATCAAGAGACAGCTACGAAAAAAGAAGAAAAAAATTTGACTCGGGATATTCTGAATTGAAAGATAGTTCTATGTGCGCAGATCCATAGCATATTAGGGTCAACTTGCCCACATGGCGAGATGCGGGCCGGGAGTTGGAGGCAGGTCGAGGTGGTGACAATTGGGTTGCAAGTACATCGCACGGGATGAGGGGAAGCCTTCCGACCTCGGTCAGCGAACACAATATCAGATTGCTGGACTTGCTTCTGAATCCTGATGTGTGACTTGCGTGTCCCTTCAAATTCATTGCCTGCTACAAATATCGTCCTAGGTGTACCCTGCCGCAGTCGGCATCGTGTTCAAAATGATTCCACCGAGAGCCTTCAATTTTGCGGGAGACGTCGCCATCGTGTCGGGAGCCGGCTCACGGATGTCAGGTGAGAACCGTGGAATCCTCCTATATGTTTGTCCAGGATCAATTTGTCCGGAGACTACTTCAAAGTCATATACTAATTACCTCATCTCAAGGCGAGATTGGCAACGGCCGAGCAACTGCCGTCCTGCTCGCCCGGCACGGGGCGCAAGTCGCGCTTCTCGACAATAACCTCGACTGGGTGCTGGAGACAAAAAGAATGATAGACAAAGAAGGCGGTATATCCGAAGCGATTCAGACGGATGTCACAGATGAGGAGTCGTGCAAGAAGGCGGTGGCAAAAACAGTGGAGTTGTTCGGAGCTGTGCACATCCTCGTGAACGTAGGTGAGTAGTCTAGTTGATCCGAGATTGGCAAAAATGACTCCCAGAGCCACCATTTCCTTTCCCCAAATCCAAAAGTTTCAAGTGTTCATTTATACGAGGCCACTAACACATGTGCACGTAGTCGGCGTCGGCGGCGTCGTCGGCGATGCAACAAAGCTCGACCTAGCCGGATGGGACCGTGACATCCGCATCAACGTGACGAGCATGGTCCTCATGTGCCGGCACGCCATCCCGCAGATGCGCAAGTCCGGCCGCGGCGCCATAGTAAACATGTCGTCCGTGAGCGGGATGCTGGGCGGGAACCCGAGCCTGCTCTACGCCACGACCAAGGGCGCCATCATCCAGATGACGAGGGCCATGGCCGTGCACCACGGGATGGAGGGCATACGCGTCAACTGCGTGGCGCCTGGTATGGTGTATACTCCCATGGTGAGGAGTCGTGGTGGCGGGATGACGGAGGAGATGAGGCAGGCGAGGATTGAGCAGAATCTCCTTGGAACCGAGGGGACTGGGTGGGATGTTGGATACGGTCAGACTTTTGTCCCGGACTTATGGAGAAATCTGCTGACGACCACGTGTGAAGCAACGCTTTTCCTTTGTAGCAAAGAGGCTCGATGGATCACAGGACTCCTTATGCCGGTAGACGCTGGGGTAAGTCGCTTTGAGAGTCGAGACAGATAGTAGACACTTACGAATCCCAGACATCAGCTGGGCGTCCCGACAGGCCGGCGTTGGACGAGGACAATCTGGCTGTCGAGCAGCCAAGTGGAAAAATCCAGAAGTCAAAGCTTTGATGGAGAATGAGGCTAGCTGTTGGATTTGAAGTTTGGTTTCAAAAGGGGCTTTCATTGTGAGAATCATCAAGTTTATTGAGCTGACTGAAACTACTGGATACAAAACCAAAAATGGTATCTGTAACACCCTGAAATTGCACAAATAGACCCCATCCTCTCTCACCCGCAGGTCCGACTTGAGTCAACCTCCAGATCCCGCAAAATGGGGAAGATGCTGTCATATCCCGCCACAACATAGTTGAGTATACCATTTCTCACGTAGCCTCCATCGTCTCCATCCTCCACACCCTCCTCATTAGCGAAATAGATAACCTCTTTGAGCATATTCATCCTCCTCCCCGTTTGCGCTCGCGCATACTCCTCACTCAACTCCTTTCTCTTGGCATTCAGGTGACGGCGCTTCCACCTGCGATGCAACTGGTAGTGCGTCCAATGGGAACATATTCTCGCTTTGAGTTGGTACAGCTTCCAGGACATTTTGGCGAGTCCCGCAGCACCGACCATCTCTCGTGCTTGTTGGTGATATTTGATCTCCTTTGCTCGCTCAACCTCGTGAATATCCTCCATGATTGCCGCTTCGAAGGCGAGATACCTTTGCTGGAGCGGCCGGGCGAGTTCGACGTCGCGGGTGAACAGCCAGTGATGGCGCTTTTGGGTGAGGTAATACTTGAGGTCGCCATATAGAGGCTCTTTCTCGTCATGGTGTTCTTCTCGTATTTCCACACCGGAATCTGCTGTGGACACGTTTCTCTCCCTGCCGATAGGGTATTGAGATGGAAAATCAGCCATGGCTTGCGAGGATGTGCTTCGACGATGGCGGGTCATCTTGAAGCTGATGGGAGTAGCGTGCATTAGATCGCAGTTGTGCAACTTTCTTCCTCCACGATTTCGGAGATGAAGGCGATCCTCGTGGTTTGCTGTGGGTGACTTGATTTTGCAGTTGGAAACCCGTGAAGAATACGTTGGCGAACAAAACTGTAGAGTTGTGAAAGATTTTGTAATGTTTTTTGTGCGAGAAAAGGACTTTGAAGTTGAAACAGGTAACTTAATCCGAGGTGTTATGTGGCCCTAAAATCATCCATCCACAGTGTAAATTTGAGCAATTCTGATATTCTGCATTTTCTGTCTCTTAGTGTCCTTTGCTGTCGACGCGGTCCGGGATCGCCTCCAGCCTATGTACCCGTGTGGACGCCCTTTAGATAATCTAGTACACTAGTCCATGGATGGAGGTTAGAATACCCTTCGGGAAAATAGAGAATGTTATGTCTGAAAAGGACGCTTCCACCAAGGTCGGGTTTGGCGTTCCAGGTCCGATTTGCGTGCTTCGTTCGAAAGCTTATCCAATCGGCGCATGGCATTCTCTGCTCGCCCGCAAATACAGCCAAGTTCATTTGTAACCAGGGTCAGGCGTGTCAGGGTTCTATGGTGCCACATAAAGGGAAGCTGTGGCAGATTTGTGTTCCCTAGTCGTGGGCGAGGATATGGGGGAGGACGTATGACAAATGCGATGTCACTTTCCATCGTGTCGAATCAGTTGCAGATTTGGTAGGAAGGGTTGAATGATGCGGTGACCGTGGGTTGCTGCACTGGAAAATGATTAGAGCTTCAGCCATTGAGTTGCCAAACCTCTGAGGAACTCGTCTCACTATATACTCACTGACTTGTTTCAGATGATTAATTTTCTAGCAACATTTATTGTCACCTATTATGAGGCGAATAACCCGCCGGACTGGGCTGAAAGTGGAACTAGTGCATCCAGCAAAACACTATTATGTGTTCGGCGCATTCTAGTGTTTCGTATAACCTTCCTACCACAGACATGATTTTGTGCGAGCTCCCACATAAGCTCTTGAATCGAGATCAATTCTTAATTTGCAAACTCCGACTTTACGAACATCAGATTTCTCCTCACCAACGCCAATCATCGAGACTTATACGAACATACCATGGGACAAGAAATGAGTATTGTCGGCCTGTTCCGTTGGCTGACCGAGCGTCAAGAAGTACCGGAAATCCGACGATGCCCGGCTTCAGAGACCTGCAAGACCCAGCGTGATGATCCAGTCTCGCCTCCAACTCCATCTCAGCCGAAGGGGCTATACCAACAAGAATCGAAATTCGTTGGCCTTCCACTGGATCTCATGGTCACAATATTCGATTCTCTGGAGGCTCATGACGCAGTAGCCCTCTCTCTCACGTGTAAGGGTCTCTATCAACACCTCTTCGCCGACGCCCGAACCTGCTTCAACAACACCGGCTGGGAAGGCAGACAAAAGGTCCAGACGATGCTAGAGACGGACCTTCCATGTGACCAAATTTACTGCGCATTTTGCGGGACCTTCCACACCCTGGACGACGATTACCGCAGCATGTTTTGTCTGGAGAACCGACAACCCGGGGTGGCCGTATTCGTCACACAAGTACCAGGAATCCTGACTTCCAAGTTGACATTCCTGGATGCTCACGCAATTTTGAACTCGATGCTCTTCGAAAAGCCGGCCAGCAAGAATTTCCTCAAATCAATAGAACGGAAGACCTCGGCAGGAACACTTGAGAGCCCATGGACCCAAAGCTGGGAGTTCAAGAGGTTTGGCCGGGAATTGCTCGCAATGATCACCACCACGCACTCGCATCACAAAGCCACGAGGGACAATGAACAGTTCACGTACAGCGTGTGCAAGCACGTCCACCTCCATGCCACGTTCCCGCGCATCTGGGTCAACCGGCCCGACCTCTGCAGGCTGTTCATCTGCACGGATGGGGACTACGCGTCGGGGACTTGTCTTACCTGCCGTGCGGACTGGGAGCTGTGGTTGAAATGGAGCAAGGACAGGAGGACTTCGACCCATGACGGATGGGAATTGAAAATTAACTCGTGGTACCGACTGGGCAGGCTCCGATCACCGAGTGACCCAATCTGGGCCCGATGTGCGGGCGAGTATTGTTCACCAGAAGATAGGTCACCAGGGATAATGTGGGATCCAATCACTTCGGTCACTTCGGATTACATCATCTGGCATAGGCATTGGAAGCTTCAGTTGTTGCGATATAGTTATCAAGGAGAGGAGAGACCGATTGGCCCCTGCCAAAAACTATGGATGGACCGTTGAAAAGGATGCGTCATGAATCCCGCTCGGCCGCTTGTTCTTGGAGTGGCAAATGGGGGAGAATCTGTCTCCCACATCCATCAGATCATCTAATATTATTACAGACCAGCTTTGACATGAGTGAGAGGCTAGATTTCTTTAGGAAGCTTCATTGGGTATTCACCACATGCGACCATCCCAACCCTCCACCGCAGACCCGGCGCCCATCATGTCAAGGGAGAAGCCGTTATTCCCTTCGATAATGCCCATATTTGTGAAGTCATCTGCGCCCAATTCTGCTTGAAATTCTAGAAGGTCCATTAGATAGTCTCCAGAGCCCGATAGAGGTAAGCCCGGCACACCAGGACCAAGGCCGTTAGCAGAATCAAGAGCCGATGCAGAGGTGAAGGAGGAGAAGGCGGTGTAAGACGCCGGGCCTCCATGCAGAAGACTCCCGCTCTCAGCACCAGGTGAATCCCCCACCTTAACAATATCAACCAAGCCCCCGGGACGTCCTTGTACCCCCCTGACATACCGAGCCTTGGCCATCAACCGCCTAATAGGCTTCCAGACCGTCCCCTTGGGCTCATTGACGCTCAGGATCCCGGACTGGTAGACGCCCATGACGGCATTCCAGGCGCGGTCACACTCGGCCGACGCGGGGCGGCAGCAGATCTCGGCGAGAAGGTAGCCGATGGCGTGCCACTGGACGTAGGTCTTGGTGTACCACGCCCACTTCACGAGCTGCGGGTTGGTTAGGATGCTGGTCGAGAGCTCGAGGACCTCGATGGATATGGTGAAGATCTTGTCTCTTGTCTCCGGGTCGATTGGTGGCTTGGACTCTTGGTGGGACGGGGTCGTCCCGCTGCTGGGGTTGCTTTGTGTGTCCCCCGGTGTTGGGCTCCTGCAGGAGCTTGAGTCGTTGCTGTTGGGACCCGGCGGAGGACGGTAGACCAGGAGCCAGAATCGTGCAAAGATGAGCTTGATAACCATTGCCGACATCAGGAGCACAGGCTCTGACGGGTCGCAGTGACGCAGATACTTTTCGGTGACTCTCTCGACAAAGCCTTCGACTATTGCCTTCCTCTCATCAACCGAGATATCACCAGAGCCGCTGTTCCCGCCGGCCCGCCATGGGCCCCTCTGCAGGCCGGGACCAATCAGCTTGGTGCTCGACGCGGTATTGATGGCCTCGCACCTGACCAGGCAAAAGGTCATGTCCGTGGAGCCGTCGCGTTCAGGAGGAGGCTCTGTCATGTCGGGATGGAGATCGGCATCATTAATGTGCAGGGGAAGCTTTGTGTCAGAGAAGAACTGGTGGAGGTTTGCCTCGTGCTCCTGGTATTTGGACGAGTGCCCGTCCAGGACACAGATGTACCACCACAGCCGGCGTCGGAGCTCAGTCTCGAACGGCTTCAACCCGAAGACGGTGCCGTCGCGGTGGAGGCCCATACTCTGTGCCACATAGAAGATCAGAGCCGTGAGCGACCAGGTGGTGCGCGAATCGTCTTGATTCCGCAGGGCAGACAGGAAGAGTACAGATGCCTGTAGGAGGACCATGCTGTGTGTGTTGAGTAGGTCTGCCCTAGCAAGTGCTTGCTCAACGCAAAATCGATACTTCTCTGTCGCAGCCTCTCTCGTTAAGCCCAAGAGCGACTGGCATTGGTCATTTGGTAGACTGATAGTGGTGGAATAGTAAATTGCAAAGAGAAGAGCTTCTGTGTTCTTGTCCAATGAGTCGAGGGAAGCAATAGCGGCCCAATATGATTTTGACAGCGTTGGCATATGAAACAGACGAATGACCGGCGAAACGTTCTCTGTGAATACTGCAAACAAGTTGACTGCCTGTGGCAGAGTTGGATGGTATGAGCGCAAGGAGTATGCAAGTGCACGGAATCCGAAGAGGGCTGCATTGGAGCCCCATCGTCCAGAGTCTGATGGTGGCGGGACTGGTTGAAGATCGGTCACATCATCGTCACTTTCGTCGTCTTCAGCTTCCTGGACCATGTCGCGGATGCCATCAATCTGCAGCCCACATTAGTGAACTAGCAATGATAACATTTTCATTTGGCCATACTTCGTTTGCCAGGTTTGCCCAAAGCACGTTACCAACATAGTAGCTCATGGAGTCATTGACCACCAGCCGGCCAAACTGGACGTCGAGGGACGAGCTACTCGCCCCTTGGACTTCGGACGACTCGACGGACGGGGTGCGCAAAACTTGTTTGTCCTCGCCCTCCGACTTTGCAGTACGCTGTGCAGTTTCTGCATCCTTCTCAGGATGACCAGGCGCTGCAGCGTTAGCATCAGACTCATCCCGCCCCTCAGACGCCAGACGCTTGATGATATGCTCAAGCCGGCTGAGCTTGTCCATGAGCTGCGCATTCTCGGCCCGGCGTGACCGCTTCGGCGCCCTCCCCGGCCCGGCTGGGTACGAACAGGTTTGGCCCGCCCGAGCACAGTGCGAGCAAGGGAGTTGGCGGTCACACTTCACCTTGCGCTGGCGGCAGAGCTCGCAGCTGCGAATGTGCGGGAACGGCGTCGCAGCAGGGGGCGCCTGAGAGGTAACATCCGCCATGACAACGGCCTTGGAGAGTCCGCGCGGTGGCTCCGGGTCCGGGGCTTTGTCCGACGAGTCCACGTGCCTGGTTGTTCTCCAATACCGGTATTCTGTGTGATAGGCGGCGTGCGCCCAGGGAACAGAAGTTTGTCAGTGATGTGAGTGGGCTCTGGACGGATGGAACTGTCAAGTCTTGGCCGGTGCGGTGAAGTCGAAGCTGGAGCGCCACAAGCGCGATCCTTTTCGCTCGGGCAGGCTTATGCGAGACCGACGACGCCGATGAGCCGCCTCACGCTAAGTCTCGTGTCACGTTGGCTAGCACTTCCAGCTGAGGACGGTCGGTACGATTCAACAGCATAGTCACTCACCATGGCCACCAGTATTTAACCATGCTTTAGCCGATTGCCACGGTATACTTCGGTGAGCATCCACGCGCAGAGCCCACTGTGGCCAATTTCTGCCGGGATCTGATAGTCTGGGTCAATCAATCATTTTCCTCGCCTACTCGAAACGCTCTCGGAGAACGTCGGTGAGAACCAGATGTGGATTTTCATGGCAGACCAAGGAGACAACAAACATTGCAGTCGCTGTCGGGGTTGCTCTGATGAAAACAAACGATTTGTTTGTACCCTTGAATGCGAGAATGGAGGTCGGCAAACTCCGATCCCCCACCAAACAGTGGCAAACACTGAGACCTCTCTGGCTGGCCCTGGACTGCTTGGCAGCTCTTGGCACGATTGAGTGCCTTGGCTTTGACGCCTTTTTGGACTTCAGGTTGGCCTCAGCAGCATACATCATTACAACAACCAAGCCAAATTTGCAGAGACATGATAGCTGTACAGTGCAGGCCTCTGTGCTTGGACACTGGTCCTTACCCTCTTATCCGGCATCATGATGAGGTTGGCCATCCCACAGGAGTCTTTCGCACAGGAGCTTGTCCCACCAGAGGCTCTCCCACATGAGGCTGTCCCACGTCACGCACTCCTGCGTGGGCTCATTCAATAGGGGAGATTTTCTTTGCAATGTTTTGATCTTGATTGACTTCATGCAGCAAGAAATCTCGTGCTAGTCTACAAACCAGGTGCTGTAGCCTAGTAGCAGAAGCCTGAGCAGAGCTTGTGATGAAGAGGTTCTCACAATGCCCCTCACCTGATGCTTCTTGGGCTCACCTTTGTGTTTCCAAACCTATTCCAGGAAAAATGAGTGCCCACACCCAAGCATCTTCGTGAGCATCAACTTGTGCATGGTGATTTAGCCTGCTAATTTGATCCATTCCAGTGGGGACCACTTCCATTGTAGGCCACCAATTCTGCTCCCAGGGCACTGGGCATGCTGTGTGGCACCAGAACCTTCCGGATGCTGAGAAGTCTTGCTGCCTGGAGCACCTGACTGAAGCCGAGTGACGGAAGGTTGTGGCACCAATGCGTCTCTCGCGATCCCAACTATGGTGGAGCCCAATGGTGGTTGCAAAGAAGGTGTCCACCCACTACTAGAGCCAGTGATATTGGTCTTCGCGATCTGAAGACATTTGAATAAGATCTGGAACCTATCCCGGGCCATTCATGTACATTCTGTGATGGTTTGGCCACTTTTCGTAGCCCGCGGTCCGATCGTTCAGCTCCTGTGGCCAATCCGGCGCAGCTCGGAGCCGGATTTTGCACCAAACCACCACTGCAAGATATCGCGAGGTACTATGGGATCACGAGGTTCCTTCCAGTTCCGTAGGACGCCTTTGTCGTACGTACGACAAGGTAGAGGGGCCCCAAGGGCCCCCAAAAACTACTTAAACCCGTGGCCCTCCCCCGTTTCTGCTCTCCTTTCTTCTCCATCTCTCCATCCTTCTACAACTTCAACACCAACTTTCTCATAAATCCTCAAATACCAACTTCCTCACCACACAACTTGAATTGACCGTTCTTCTTGAGCCTCCGTTCCCAACGCCCATATCTATCAACACCTTTCAAATCCTTTGTCAAACTCTTGATCCAGCGATCACTGCTCGACGGAGCAATTGAAGCACTCGCATCAACACCAGTAAGCAGCCATCCAGTCAACGGAATTGGTGACAAGTACTAATACACCCCAAGCACTTGATTCCACCCACATTTGGAAGTCGTTTGGCTTCGACCAACGGCTCCGACCGATAGCCTCGAAGCTGGGCCCAGAGGGGCCCACCCGTTCTCTAACAGAAAAAGAAAAAGCCTATCAAGACTGGAAGGGCAGTGTTCTCAAGCCTTTGTCCGCAGCTGCATACGACGAGGGAGCGACCAATGAGACCGGCAGGGCTGTCTCAGGAAGAGACGGCAACCCGACCAGAGGGTCGGCAAACATACTTGGTAAGCTAACGAGTCAGAAATGACGAGCCATCAGGCTAATACAAACAGAGCCACAGAAGAAGCTCTAGAAGTTCGCTCATCACTTGAGATCATAGGATCTCATGGAGTGGGCGCCACTCTTAGTCGACCACCGTCAGGGCCAGACCTCCACTTCATGAGAGATGACGATACACCACTTTCTCCAGAGATACAGATTGTGGAGGAGAACCAAAATGGCATGAAGCCATTTGTCCAATTCCTCGTATCTCCATCGTTGCTCGCTTTCAGCCTTCTATCGATCACCGCAGGTACAGTCATGACTGTCCTAAACCAAATGAGCAAGCCAGTACCAGTGGGATATGTTGTGTGGTTAGTCGTTGGCATTGCTGTTCTCGTTTTGAGCATGGCTGGACTTGGCCATGTCCTACACGCTCTGCGGCAAGATGATCGGAATTTTCGTGGTATCCCCTGCGTTCAGAGGAACGCAATGCCGCCATGCAATGATTCCCAGCTCGACGAATCTCGGACGTCCAGCTGGACGGTCAGCTCGAGGAACTGGACGATGAGGCCGTGGTCCTCATGCAGATCCTCAGAGACTGCAGAGAAGTTGACTTCTCCCCTCAAAGATGAGCGGAGGCTGGCTCTCCCCACCTATTTGGAGCACCAGACCAGTCTTCTCACATTGGGCCTGACTCCTCCAACCAGCTCCTGCTCAAGAGGTGATGGTCAATGAGCCGCGGCGCGAACATGAAAACTGCGCAACACAAGTAGGTCTTCACCACCCCTCATGATCAGGCATCGGATGGCGAACTTCTCCATTGGGACCACCAAGCTGATCACAGATGGCGCATACAGCTACCTCCTGAATGCCGTCCAGCTCTCCAACCCCGTCAACTCCAGGCGCCGGGAGGCATGGACGAGGATCAACACTTCGACTTGTACGGTCCCACGACTAGAGAGTCGTATTGCCGCCATTTTCAGTCTTTGGCATGCCTGAGCCCTCGAAGTGTGAGATTTCCGCCGCCGGTATTTTCACAGGCTCGGAGGAGCCTATCATCGCCGGTCTGATTATCGACACAGACACGAATAACAAGAGGCTACACACCTGGTTCTTGGAGGCATTGAGAGACCATAATATTGGCATTTTTACCGACTCGGCCAGGCCCATCATCGCCGGCCTGATAATTGATGCTACCTGGGTAGAAAAGGACCTCTTCACCCACGGCCATGCCGCCCTGGGCGCCCATGACCCCACCGGAGTGTTTCTGTCCCCGATCAACAGAAGTCTCCCCACCCTTATCACCCTTGTTGTCTTACAGACTCACACCTCTGCCCTATCAACACTCTGACTCAGCAGCATCATGTCTGAGTTCAAGGGACTGGAGAAGAGCTCATTCCACTCAACAACCGCATCCCTTCGACCAATTTGCCGTACTCTTGGCCTGAGTACCCAGAAGGAATCAACAGCGTCCGGAGGGACGCTATTCGCCCGCTTCTATTGCAACCCAGAGTACCGCGGAAGAAGAGCCACGCCGACATAGCTCCAGAGGGAGCTATTGTGATCGAGGCCACGGCTCTCTTGTGCCCAGAGCAAACAGCGAGGGACCAGCAGCGAGTAGAGCACGAGACAGCCCAGTGCCGGCCACGCCAGCGCTCAGCCGGGAACTGGAAGTTTGCCAACGGAACGAGGTCCTGCGTACAGAGGTACGCCATTGCATCTGCACACCCGGGGCGACGAGACGTTGAGGTAAAGAGACATATCGACGAATCCAAGCCGTCGACTGGTCAGAGGACCAGTTCCGTCTCCGTCTCGCCTGGTGCGGTGACTGTGCCAAATGGAAGGCTGGCGAAGCCAACGCGCGCCGCCGCCATCTCGTCGTCGAACGCGCCGACTACCAAAACACCACCAGACCGCGTTCCCTCACGATCGTCAAGACGGCGCCCCCAAAGTCGTGGACAGAGGTCCACCACCTGACCGCGTTCCCTCTCGATCGTGAAGATGGGCCCCAAATCGTGGGCAGAGATCGTTGGAGGCCCTCGCCAGGCTCCCCCTCGCCGGGCGCCGCCATTGCCCGTCCTTCCACCATCAACCTCATCCTCCACGATGGTGGAGGTGGCTGCTGAAGAGCAGTGGCCAGAGGGCCACCACCCGACCGCGTTCCCTCACGATCGTGAAGATGGGCCCCAAATCGTGGGCAGAAATCGTTGGAGGCCCTCGCCAGGCTCCCCCTCGCCGGGCACCGCCATTGCCCGTCCTTCCACCATCAACCTCGTCCTCCACGATGGTGGAGGTGGCTGCTGAAAGGCAGTGGCCAGAGGGCCACAGCAGCCGCCGCCTTCGAAGCCGACGCCACGATCCTATGCGTCTGCTGTGAAGGGCTGCCTCGGGAACGTCAGCGGTGACTCGGTGACAAGACCTTGGTCCACTCAAACCTAAATGGCTTCCGGCAGAATCTTGGCTCCAGGCCAGAGGGCCTGGCTCAATTTCTCCAGCTGACTCGGCTCGAGATATTCGCATGCGCTGTCTCCGTCAAATAATGGGTCAATTTGATGGACCAAAAGAGAGATCATTTGGCCGACTGCTAGTCCTGGATGCTGCCAAGCAAGAAGTTCACGATGCCTCGCGACAGTGACCGCTCCGACGACCGCGCCTGCTATCTTCTGTCGGCCAAAAGTCAGGCCATCCAGAGACACATGCAGGTCAAGCACCCCACGGAAGGGGTAAATTCTCAGGCTGGAAGATGATTCACCTACTACCCTTGCGATTTGTTTCGCTGCCGAAGCTGCAAAGGAGCCACCATGCCACGTTGGTTGTCGAGCCATATGCCGGCTTAGAGAAGCCGAACCACCAACACTTCCGCCCCTAGTGGCGATGACAGCCCATCTTCTCCGGGCAACAACAGCTTCACCTTGGTTGGAAGCCACTCCCTCGCCTTTCAACAAGTGGATCGTACAACATATCGCCTATTCAGCCAATCCAGAACCCTTCACCATCCAAACAACGTGAAGATAAACAAAATGTCGGACAAGAAGACGCCAGATAACAAGATTTCGGCTTAGAGAAGCCGATCTACCAACTCTTCCGCCCCTAGTGGCGATGACAGCCCATCTCTTCTGGGCAACAACAGTTTCACTCTCGCCCATGGCGACTCTCGCACCTCAAACACCCGATTTGGTGCTGCCGAAAGTCCGGATATGTGCTACTCCACTGAGAACCCTTCGCCCTCCAACCAACGTGAAGATAAAACTAGATGTCGGACAAGATTCTCGACAACAAGAAGACGGCCGGAACCCGCCGGTCTACCAACCCTTCCGCCAACACCAGTGGCGATGACAGCCCATCTCCCCTGGGCAACAATAGTTTCACCCTCGCCCCAGGCGACGCTCGCACCTCAAACACCCGATTTGGTGCGATCGGTACCACCCGCCTGCATTCAGGATTTGTCCTTCCTGCTCCGCACACGCAAACAGGACTTGAGATTCGCCATGCCCAAAGTCTGGCGAGTCTGAACCTCTCCTCGGACATTCAGAAAACGGTCCCATTCCTGCCCACGCTCGGCTTCAAGTCCAGGGCTCAAACGGTGGCGGCCCAAATGGACCAGAGGGTCCGACTGTGCAGATCAGCACTGAGACGAGATGAATAGGCAAGCCAGCTTCGGACCTTCCAAGCTCACCATCAAGTCCGGAGGACATGCGAGCTCCTCCATCTTGAACGCACGGAGGCAACCTTCAGCAACCTCCCTGCTGAGCTCCGAGTCAAAATTTACCAGATGGCTTGGTTGCGAACGGCGTTGGCGGTGATGACGACCCCCTTCGACCACACATGGAATTCCGGCGGCCTGGCCAATCTCTGTATGCCAGCGGGGTATCTCCAGAGGGAGACTATCGCCAACGTTTCTCTCGTCCATGACCTTCGCAAGGCTCCCACCCCGACCAGCCCACTCGGGCCACTCCGGCTTGGAGAAGCCGGCTGCCGCATCGGCAGCATGGGCATGAAGGACATGAAATCCGGGTCTTTCGAGGACGTGTCTTCTGAGGTCCTGCCCCTCTTGGACGCGTATGCCATCCACGACGCCCCAGTGGCCGGGGAGTCAGAAACGCCATCGCAGCCTACTGTCCCGGCGAAAGACAGGACGTCAAAAGTGAGGGCGCCAAGAGCAAGCACGTCTTCAAGAGAATCAAGCTCAATTTCAAGCGAGCTAAGATTGACGTTGACGAGACGCCGGGAGAGGGGGGGTTCAGAGCTGTTGGAAAACTCTTTTCAACGACCGCAGTCGCCACAGCCTGCACGAGCTGCTAGACACTTCGCTCCTCAGCGATCGAGGGACGAGCCGATCGTGAATACTTGGTAGAAACGGGCGACGAGATCGGAGGCCATGTTCGGAACTTCCAAGATTCGGCCAGATACAGAGAGGCCGAGTGACGGACCAGTGGATCAGAGGATCCAATAACGCTGATCCAGAACGCGCCGCCAGAGTCAAGTGTTGGAAAATGCGCAGTCCGTCCAGGCCATGAACCCGGTCCGGCCGTCTCCAAAAGAGTTACTCCGCGGACAGCTTGGAATAGGGGCTAAATTTAGGCCTTTGAGCGCCTTCTGACTCTCGGCGTCGCCACAATCTGACCAACAACTTCAACGAGGGAAGCGAGGCCGATGAGAGAGCTTTGCCAATCCGAGGTGCTGCTCCGTCCATCAGAAGCTCTTCCAGCAGTGAGACCGTTGTGGTCAACAGAACTGAGCACCGCCAGGGGGTCAACATCAACGTCCAAAGGGCGTGTCGTCCAGAGGGACGACAAAGATTCCATGGCCAAGCGACCAAGGTGGCGTACGAGGACTTCGGTACTCAGCCTGAGATCGAGATCGAGTCATGGGATGACTGCTGGTAAGTGGCAAGATCATTGGTGTGTGTTTCAATCACTTACTAATTTCTGCAATGCCTCAGAGCATGACTCCAGTACCTGCTATACCTTTGCAACCACTATTTCGACCACATTGACTATCCCTCCGATTATTGTGGTCAAGACATCCGCATCTTGTGTCCTGCTGTCAAAGGCTGGGCAGGTTGGGGGCAGAACAGACAGCTACTGGAAAGAGACTCGTAGCCTCGCCCAACAACAGTTGTACCTCAACCCCGACCTTGAGGATCGAAATAGTGAGGGGAGAACCAGGGCCACGTGATTTTCCTGCCTAGACATGTTCACAGAGGTGAACACCAGAATTTCGCGGCGTGCACCAGGGCCAGGGGCTGCAGGCCACAGAGGTCGGCTGGTATACTGGGGCGAAACTCGACCAGAGGGACGAGAACCCAGGCCATACCGAGGCCCAGCACCTTGATGATCGCCTCGAGAAGGAGGCGCACGAGGGTATCCAACGCATGCGTTCAGGTCCGAGTCGCGAAGATGTCTCAGGATCCCTAGAAGGAAGGATAGAGAAAGACCCTCCATGACCCCCGCCGTCTAAGCGACGACCTCTTCGCTGTGACCACGGACGAGATCCCCTAGCAGATGGCGGAAGCGCTCATCAATGGTGTGAAGAAGCTGGCCATACAAGAGTCAGAGAAGCATGCAGGAGGTAAGAAAAGCACGATGTAATCCCTTCGTATCGCCTTGTTCTGGATGAGCGACGCGACCACTTTTGCAAAGCCTTACTGACATTCCTCCTTGTAGCCTGCCCGGAAATCAACGCGGTTCGTCCAGCATACATCCGAGGCGCCGGATGAGGCCATGGAGATGGCCCAGTGTGTGCCGGACGACAAATTGAGGTTCGCGACCATTGGTCCGGATAGTGCTCCGAGCGACGATCACCTGGCCGGCCATCTTCAACGTAGCCGCCGTCAACCCTCTTCGCGAGCAAGGAGTCCCCCTTTGTCACACTCCGCCGATGCTCGTCAGTACCAGTAGGTTGTACTGTCTGGTTGATTGTCGGAATCGCTGTGGTCATGATCAGCATGGCCGGACTTGGCCATGTGCTATGTGGCTCACCAAAAGTCCTCACCATGGCTCGACTCGCAAGACAGCCTCGAGTATTACGCGTTAGCGTCGGGTTTTCGGTAAGCAAATCTCGTGGGTACTTCAACTTTCGCCTCGAAATCCTCGTCCTCATCCGGCGTGATTGGCCAGCTCACTCCTTCATGAGAGACGGCATCAATCGACTCCAGCGCATCAATGGCGTCGCATTCAAAGGGTATAGATTCGCCATCAGGCCCAGAGGAGCCTAACTGAGACGGAACCAACACTCCATCCATGGTGGCCATAAGAGACTGCAAGAACAGAAGTCAACCTTACCAGTGCGGCCAAGATGCCGACTAATCTCACCTCTCCCAACGTAGAGCTTGCGCGTTCGGTCGTTGAGCTTGGTGAGGACACCAAACCTGGAGGAGACCAAGGAGCTCGACCCTACGCCACAGCAGACAAATATCAACGTGCCCGCCACACCATCGCTCCGCTCACGCTCGCCGAGTTAGACACACAGCTCGGGCTGCGAAGACTTGGTCCGTCGGCGTACCGAGCGAGTGGGACTCCAAATTGGGGTAGCTCTGCGGCTCGTCAGAGTGTTGCTGGCCCTGCGCGTGGCAGCCGTTTGGGAACTCAGCCAATGCCTCAACTGGTGCCGCCTGAGCAGCACATGCCGCCCTCAAGCGCGCCAGCGGCCCAGCCTCCTTCTGAGCTGCCCTCCCGCAACCCTCCTACGGGTCAGATGGCAGATCCAGCCAGAGCCCGCCCGAAGAGGGCGATCGAATAGCCCTGGAACGAGCTGAGGATGAGCAACATGGTTCATATCCTTACCCATACCTACGGCCTCGCGCGGCGTAGAGATCAACGCCGTGGGATCATTCGGGTTTTGTGTCGCTCAACTTGTTGCCGTGGATCAGAGGATCCAAAAAGTTCGGCCTCAAATCCAGTGTCATTCGCTCGATATTCAACGCTGGCAAAAATATTTCCGGCACTCCGATCCACAAAACGGCCCAGAACAACTCTCTCGTTTGTACCCGCACTCCGGTCCAGAGGGGCCGCCCATCGCGACAGAAGCCCAGATTGCACAGCATCAGCGGAGAGCAATACTGAACATCCACTCCCGAAACGTCATCTTGGAGGCAATCTCGGCGACGGCGACGGCGACGAGCTGGGTCACCCAAATACTTTCGACCCCACGAGAAGAAGACATCAGGTGGACTGCTCAGGTTTGCAAGATGTTTATCAGGAGCAGAGGTCCTGTCCGGGTGGTCCCAAACCAAGGGCAGGGTCACTGGGTTCTCGTTTTGAACTTCAACGAGGGGTAAGATTCTACTGCATTCCGAGATGACGCACTCAACTCACGATATCTCTTCTCCCTGCAGCGGCGAGATCTTCAGTTCCTGGTCAATGTCTGGAATGGAATGCTTTCGACCCCCCCCCCCCCGGGGTCTAATATCGTGAAAACAGTCGCACACCACTATTACCAGACGGAATGCTGAAGAGATCGTCGATCCTCTTGTATTTCGGCGCATGCACCTCTCCAAGGCCAGAAAGGACCGAATAACCTTCTGGAACTTCACAGCCACTCCTAAGCTCACTGCCCATGCGAAGGAGTTGGTCTGGTACGAGCTGGTCTTGGCCGATGATCACTGCATTGAAATTCCACAAGTACCATACTTTCCCTGATCGCATGGACAAAGTGATTCTAGCACTGAATGTCTTGGTGGATCTGGGCAAGGCCTTGTTCCTCGACATGATATCAATGGAGAAGCGCCTTGCAATGCAGCCGGAAGAAGAGACGAAGAAGAAGGGATCGAACAAATCGAACAACAGTGACCGAGACGTCCAGCTTTATTCCGCCAGGAGCAACATGCCGAGGGCTGAGAACAAGACGGAAAGCGTACCAATCAACTTCATGGGACTTGGGGCTCCGCATCGCCAACTTCGCGGCCAGAGGGCCGCCACCCGCAGATGCCCCTTCTTCTTTTGATCTTCTGTTCCATAAGAACGGAGCAGAGTACAACCCAATCAATATGATACAAGCAAAGCCTGCCTCTCTTGCAGCGCGAAACCGAGACATTCACTGTCTGAGGACTCTTCATGATGGTGGTGCTGGTGCTGGGCTGCGCCAGGCTTCTCCCGGGCTGGGACAAATATAGCCCTCAACCCGAATGCCTTCTGTGTCCGAGCACAAACCAAGCAACGCTCCCTAGGGACACCAAGAGTACCAAGCGAGAATCATGACAATTATTTCTCGATTCGCCGTCCGAATCGACCTGCAACCTATCATTGAGCTGGAGGACAGCGACTACGCCACACCAGACACCATCAAACTCCTCAAGAAGTATTTCGAGTATCTTGAGGACATTGCCATCAACGCCGGCACCGACAATGAACTTCTCGAAGACCCCATGCAAGAGTTGGAGAATTTTGATGATCTCGCCAACTTCTGGCTCCTGGCAGACTACCTCCAGAGTCAGACAATCACCGACAAGATCATGGAGGAGAGCCGGCCAGTCCTGCACTGAACTGATCTCCTCTGCCTGACACTTTCGAATACGGCTTCGTAGTTTTGTGGTCTGTTCGGAAGATAGGAGGCCGACACAGTTCAGAGGAACTGCCCCCTATCAGCTACTCCACGTGGCGCCTATCCCCTGGACGGCCCTCCGTGCAGTTGCGACAGCCCTTTCCTTTGCATCCAATCATCCCTCGCCCCTGGAGTAACTCAACAGACTACAAATCCATAGCTTGCTGGGATATCCTGGGCGAGTGCATCCACAGGGTTCGAGGTCTCAAATGCCAGCCTATGCTTCGAGAAGGCGGACTCTGGAATTCTGGGACAGACTGGTTTGCAAAAACTGCGGCTTTGAGCACAACACGTCTCCTCTACCATATCCTCTGAGTTTGTTCGAGAAGGAGACCAACGCTCATACAAAGCGACTCCATGTTATGAATGATGACGTGATCATCAAGCGTGATGGAAATCCCGCGGACCGATTCTTTGAGGAGGAATGGGACGGCTTGTCTACAAGATTCCTTTTCATGATCAAGGACAACATGCGACCTTCGTTGAGACGGTTGTGATCGATCGGTCCAGTGGTATTACGAAGAAAGTCTCGGGCGTGGCAGTGGTGCGGAAGATCAGAGGATTCTTCATACCAATGCGATGATTGTGGCAGGCATCGTTTCAAGACACGCGTTCTCCAGTCTGTTGAAAATGGCCGCTCCATAATCCTGATTGAAATCCGGAGGAGGCAGAGCTTCTGGCCGCCTAGAGTGCATCTCTTGAAAACCGACGACACGATGGGTTCCTGGAAAAACCGTCCCATTCGAAATGGCCTCACTTGGTGTAAGGTTTGTCGCAAATGGAAGGCCCATGAAGCCTTCGTCCGGAGCCAAGTAAGCCGTGGCACAGAAGAGTGTCTCTAAACACTCCAGCCAAACGTCCACCACAGCCTATGCTCGAGCATTTGTTGAACCCGAGGCTGAGTTCCCAAATGGTCCGATAACTATCTGGACAATGACGCGGGGAGACTCCCTGGTTCACAGGAACCATCGAACAACGCCGTGGATTTCTGTTGTGCCCTTGACTCTTAGCGGGCCCCTCGTAAAGAGCACCATGGCCGTCGAGCCCGCCTTTGCTATGCGAACTGCGACGCCGAGTTCAAGATGAAGGGGGAAACCAGAAATTGACAACAGAAGTGCGGGCAAATCAGCTTCTCAGAAAATTACGGATAAATATGAAATGGAAGAGGAAGACAAGGACGTGGTGGATGATGAAGACGACAACGAACACTGGTATCGGTGCGGCCTACAACTACTCCCTGCCACATGCGGCTGTCCCTTGCCAGTCCTCGAAATGGATGCGGCTTGGACTTGGAAGAAACCCAGGCCAATTATGGGTGACAGAGACGACGATTTCGGTGATGCACCCCCAGAGGGGGGTGTCGAAGCTGGCTGACGACATTTCGGAAATGTTGCTTTTGGGTATTCTGATCCGGGGGCTGGAGGCATTGGTCTGTGCAAACTGAGAAAACAACTGATTTCGGAATCCTTGAGGTTGAAAATATGACTGGTAAGAAGGCTCATACTCCCATGGTCAACCCTTCATCTGACATGTATACCATACAGCACATCTTCACTGTCAATGGCTCCAAAGTCATGCGCAGAGGTCGTGTAGGAATCGCGATGGGTCCCTCCTCGCACAATCGTCCTCGACGACGGTAGAGGTGACCGCTGATGAGAAATGGCCACAGCCACAGCCGCCCTTGTCCTCACCTTTCGCCCTCTGAGCAAGCTGCGAAGCCTTTTAGCGAAGGACGCGGCATGCCACAGGATGCTCCTCGCGGAATACAGCTCATACATCAACTGTTCAAAGCCATCTCAGAGAGGGGATGATATCGCATCCGACTGTCCAAAAGGCGGAACAGCAATGTGTAATTCAATGTCGCTATCGACGAGCTGGAGATCAGCCGTCAGGACAGGGCCTCGGGCAAGAATGCCATCTTGGAGCTTATAGGGGATCAGAGGATCCCCCTCTACTCCCCTGACTTCCTCAGGGACTTCGAGTCTTTTCCTGCACTTTGCGCTGGCTATCGGTGCCTTCGAAGTTCATTCGATCCGGAGCAGCCTGCAAATCTCGCAGCTACCGACTGAGCATCGTGAACCTCGTCCCTGCGAATCACGGTTTACGATGCCCCTGCGAGCTACCCAGAAAGTGCCTCTTTTTCTGGAGTATTTGGAATGCAACATGAATTGTATCTGTACGATAAAAACATATTTATGGAGGAAGGGTGGATGACCAACCTATTTAGGAGCAGGCAACGCCATCTGCATGCAACAAGGCACCAAATCAAGGGCATCGTCGGCAGGTTGCTTCAACAAATCATGGCTGTAGCATACAGCCATGCAGAGAATACGCTCGCCGCACAACAGGCCCCCCTCCCTGGCGACGACGTTGATAACGAAGGGGCTTTTCCGACTATCTCCAGGAGGGGCTAATCCAAGTGTAGGAGAACATCCGTCAGCCACCACCCGAGTCTGTCATCATACACCGGCAACTGGGTGCGCACACGCATCCTGGGACAGAGGGCCCAGCCTGTGCAAGCGAAGGAAGGAGGTCCGGAGACTGGAGAGTGACAAAACCCACGCCCCGACCACCAAAGAGGACCAGAGGGCCCTCACATGCTCCCACTCACGTTGGCCGTGGATCCAAGGACTACAGTGACCAGTCTACTCTGGAGACGGTCTGTGGGCGCTCGAGATCTAGGAGCGCATCTACAAATTCCTCCTTGACGACGTCCGGCGCGGCGCGGCCGTGGCTCGTTGGAGCCAACGCTGCCCTGTCATGAACCAGCAGAGCCACAGCTTGCAGCAGCCGACCGGGTTCCTATTAGACGCAGATAGTCCTCTGGCCGTGCTAAGCGACGCGTTCATAGCGACACCCCCACCACCTGGGCACACAGCATAGAGGTTTCGCCCAGAAAATTGCTAACGTTAGCGGTCACACCATGGCGCAGCCGAACCAAGGCAGCGCGATCATGACCCAGCACGGCCTCGGCTCCGACGGCAACATGGTAGGACCGGGACATCAGCCGGTGGGGCCTCTATCGCCAGTGGCCCTCCAGTTACTCGTGACTGCGAAAGCGCATGGGGAAGAAGACAAACTTTGGGCTATGCGTGAGACCCTTGGCTCTGATAACAAAAGACATGCTGCGGAGAGACGCCGGCACCACTGAGGTCAGAGGATCTCAAGCTCCACGTCCGGCTTGTTCATGACGCGATCAGGCGAACAGGTGGAGGGCATCGACGCCTCCATTCCGGGGCTGGCATGCGTGCCCACGCAAGTAAGAGCGGTGATTCCGCTGCTCACGGACGCAGTTTCATACTCTGCACTAATGCCGTCCAGACTGGAAGGCGAGCGAGGATCGGTTGGCCACAATCCTTTCCAGAAATTGCATCGGGGGTGTCTCTGATCTCAGCTTGGCCCAGACCCAGACAGCACTACTGCCACCTGATTCGATTCGCCTCGACCAGACTCGACTTCAGCCTCCTTGGCGAGGACACAGAAACCGTCTACATCACCAACTTACTACCTGCCTCAAGTGCTTCTCGTCGTGATGCTGACCAAGTCCCTTGCGCCCAGAGTGGGATGCTGTCCCTCGAATCAATTCATTTTCGAGTCCCTGGGTCTGTTCGACAATACTGTTCGACAATACAACTCGGGACCTTACGTCCATGGTAAAGGCATGTGCTTGTCGGATCCTCCCCCTCAACGATGGCAAGCTCCCTGACGGAGCGGACGGGAAGAAGTGGCCGGCGATCCCGCACCAGGCTCAGGAGGAACTTTTTATCAACCCAGATGACGCTGTGATCAGGTTATAAATCCCAGACGAAAGTGGACGGCGACATGGCGACTGATGGACCAGAGGGCTCCACAGGAACTAGTCGTCCCGGTACGGCGGGTCTTGGAAGTGAAAGACCATCAAGTACCTCGATTTGGATGATGAGGCCTACGGAACATCCTCCAGTATCATGCGCCTCGGATACGGAGATGAACTTTCGTTCAAGTATCTGGAATCCATCGACCTGTGCTTAGGTCTCCCGTTCAATCCAATCATTGCTTGTGCCCCGGAGTGGCAGGTCAGACCACATAAAGTGCAGGTCTAGGAGGAGTTGTTCACACGAGTAGAGACTCGTCATTTGAGCAGCGATGACCACTCAACTCCTACAGTCAGCGCTGCGTACAGTGCCATCCAATGAAACCGCCCTGTTCGGTCCACCCACGTCAATGACCACGCTTAGGCCTCGATAGGTCAGGGTTACTGTCATGCTCCATATTCTTCTTAGGAGGTCGACATAAACAGTATTTTGACGCGCCAATTGGACCTCCAACCAGGTGATCAGGATTCGTCCGACCGGCTGATGCAGCAGCAAACTCTCAACCTCAATGTCAGCGCCCGTGGCTACGTACGAGCCCGGAAATACCCCTTCATCCATGATGACGTGGAACGATGGACTCTGGAGGTACGATGACCAGATATTCCAGTCGGACCGACATATGGAACTGGCATCAAATGAGTCCGAAATAGCGGATGTCAACTTGGAAGGACTCGTGCAGGTCGACCGGCAGGCGCTTGCGACAGAGCGCAACCAGCAGCACCACATCCTCAAGGGTACGCAGCTTCCAAAGCATAATCAATTGGGTCAGAGGCAATCGGTCCAGAGGGACCGCTTCGAAGGAGCAGAAAGGGCTAGTTGATCTGTGGTGCGGTCACGAAGGCTTTGCAGGAGCTCTTCCCAGCGGGACCCGTAGACAGGATGAAATGGTCGATTCGTGAGGGCAACCCTCCACCAGCCAGCCATCTGTCTCATCCTCACGCGCACGTGAAGAAGGAGCACTGCGGTCGAAGCATTCAATGTTTGCAAGGCGCTGCCGCTGCAGAAAACTTGGCGGTCTTCAGCATCCCGCAAACCACGTGCAGTCTGGTCAGGAGTCGGCCAAATCAATCACACCAGTTTTTTCTTGATGCAGAGGCATCCAATGGGTGTGATGACGTCAAATCTTTTAGATTTAGTCACTTTCAAGAAAGTCCAAGTTGAATTGTGGCGTGGGGACAAAAGAATACAGAGGTATTCCGTCGTCGTGTCTCAGCAGGACATCTTTGCCCTGCTCGAGCTCTGCTTGGCAAACGAGGCGCGAGTCAAACTCCAACCTTCAACGATGGTGAGAGAGGGCTGGTTAGGACTCGTTCAAGCCCATACCAAGCTCACCGCAACGTCCTTGACAGCCCTACTACTCAAGCCCTCACATCACGGAGCAGCGATCACTCCGCAGATGGGGAGAGGGGGCTAGTTAGAAGTGTCTGTCCTTTCCGCCTGTTTGATTTGCTTTCTAGTGACGGACCCCCTTCGCCTCTCAAGGCTCTTTCGGCCGGTCGGATGGGTCAAACGCAGCTGCCAGACAAGGTGCCGCACTCAAAGACCAGTGGGTGCAGCAACCGACCAAAGGGTCGACAAGGCGGCGAGGCGGCCAGAGACGAGTCTCCCGCGCTCAACAACTCCAAGAAGTCAAAGGCAAAGGCCAACGCCCTGTCACAGTCTCAACCCCAGTCTTGCTCTCATCGCAGCCATGATGACCAGGACAGGAGACGATTTGACTCCTTTGCCAAGGTCGAACCGGGTGGCAGGTCGAATGCTGGCATTAATCATCTTGTGTTCAGCGTGGCTGGACTTGGCCATGTCCTTCATGGCCCACCAAAAGTTCTCACGATGGCCCAACTCCCAAGGCGAGTATTCCGCTGGAGTATGCGTTGGCCATCAGTTCGCTGGCCAGCTATACGCTTTCCGAACGCCAGATGACAGTCTCCTGCCAAATCTTCAAGTCATTTGCCAGATCCTGAGGAGTTCGAGCTAGATAACTTGGACAATCGGCCCCGATCGCCTACGCCTTATCATGGACCTGGTAGACCAGTTCCAGCACACTTGCCGCAAGGCTCCCTCCAGGACAGCCGCTACCAGACCTTGCCTCTTGGCTGCTTTGGAACTAATAATTATTACGAGACCTGTGTCTGCGGCCATGATCTATTTGATGTCCAACGAGAAATGATTTCTGAGTGCTTGCGCCCACCTGCTCATCTGGCTGGCCGTGAAATCCTGCTCGCCTCAGACTTCGTTTCTTGGGCCGCCGACGACGTCGTACGCAGGTGCATCGCATACCGTTTGAAAGAGCTTGCTGACTGCATGGTCAAATAACGAGGGGCGGATAGGCTGCTGTCTTGTCGTTTGCTTTTTCCTCTAGATGAAGTGCTACTGGGGGCCTCGGAAGACCATTGGATAATCTTTAAGCTTCCTTGTTGATTGAAGCCATAGACTATGGTGACAGCACTGCGCAGTGAATTGGCCAGGCATCTGGAGATGCTCCTTCGGAGCCAACGAAGGAAATGACGTCGGGCGAGGATTATGAAGTACTGATGCCTGGAGCTTGCACCTGGGCGTCGAGGAACGGGCTATACTCGAGGACGGCCAACGATATGCTGTGTGAGCTCGCTGGGAAATAAAAAATTGATATTTGGCCGTTTTGCTAGAACCTCGATCGTGATTGTGAGACTGGCAATGTTCACGTCATACTTGACGTCAATGGTACAACAACCACCTGGACCTGGCCAAAGCTTGTCAGCTCCAGGTCCGGTGACGAGGCTGGCTTGGAAACTCGGAAAGACTGCACGTGGCGCGAGTGGGTAAGACTAGCTGAATGCGGACGGCATGCTCAAGAGTGTCGGCGTTCGCGGCTGCTTCCCGTGATGACGGGTGTAGCTTACACATGTCCCCTGCGACGATATTGTCCTTGAAGACCTCATGATCTTAGCCACTTGCTTACACTTTCGAAGGTTGGACCTCGGGTGAGAAGGGTAACACCGCTGGCGTGACGAAGTCGCCTTTGTGATCATCAACGCTCTCCAGGGCCTCGATGTTTGGTGGCCTTGGGTGGCTCAAAGGGTGGTCACTGATGAGTGCGAGCCTGAAGGTGGGATCTTATGCTGTACTGAAGGCCGACTTTTGAGTGGTGATGAGGAGATCTAGAGAGGTCTCAAGAGGGAGAGCCCAAGTAGGACCTCGGGAAGTGCAGTGAGGAGCACTTGAGTGTGCGAACATGTTGGATGACGCTGAAACACTGCGACATTCGTATCAGCTCTGGCGGTCAGGATGTCCTGGTTGATGACGACACCTCTCATTGCGACTTAGTCAGAGAGCCCGAAGTCGTCAAGACCTCTAAGAAAGTACAAGAGAAACCGGCGTGTTGAAATAGGTTCGGGTGTCTTGCTTTGTGGCGCTTCACCAGCATAGACGTTCCCCGATGCGTTGATGTTGGCGTGTCCGAATGTGTATTCTGGTCCTACAAAAGAAGAAGTGGCTTGATTCTGCTTTGATGAAGACCAAATGTCTATGGGATTCAGCCCGAGGTAGCTTAACATAACTATTATGGTGTCACCGTCTCTTAGGGGTTACCGACTTGAGGAACATGTACTGGAAATGGAGAATCTTGCTCTCGCTCATGAGCTCCGAAAATAGGCTTCAACTTGACCGGGTCTGTAATCCAAGCTAATCGTAATAGCTGGTTTAAGGATGCAGCGCCACAACGAGACGATGGAAATACTCACTGGTAAAGTGGTAAAGAGATGTTCAGAAACATGGTAGTGAGTTTAAGTGGTTTCGCTTTTAATCCATATACATACTCTTCTAAGCAGTAGGCAGTCTCTTTACATAGTAGTAAACACTTAAAGACCCAGTATTAAATACTATACAGTACTAATAATAGTATATTTATAAATATAGTTAATAACCTTAGGGTTAAAAAATATAGTCTACCTTATAATAGCTATATAAATAAGGCTAGTTAAGATAGCTTTTACTAGTATTATAAACTAGACTTAAGTAATTAGTTATATACTAAAGGATAATATAGTCTCTTAATATATATAAAATATTATAACTAATAGTTTAAAGCTATACCCTTAATTATTATCTTTATCCTTTCCTATCTATTAATATACTAAGATCTAAAAAAAGCTATTACTAAAGTAAGCTAATACTATACTTAACATTTAGCTATATAGCTAACTTTAATAAACTTA